>VZRE01012005.1:37585-49035 GCA_013396775.1 Cephalopterus ornatus
AGTTCAAGTACCTATTAAAATTATATTTTGTTTTTTTTTTTTTTTTTTTTTTCAGAAAAAGCACACACTTTTACTAATGAAGACAACAGAAATACAAGCTGTGTAAATTAAGTACGTGTTTCAGGACAATGAGGTACTTTCACAAGTGAGGGATGTTCTATTAGTAATCTAATTTGTGATGAATCATCTCAGACTTTTGAAAATATTACCCATGCTATGCTGCTTCTCATTATCTTTTTGTGAAAGGAAATATAGAAGATACTTTTAATGGGAGAATGGTATGAATGAAAGGCAGGACAGATTTTAGTGCAGTGGATGGAAAAATGAATACTAGAAAAAAATGAGTGAGTTTTTCTGAGAAGATAATGGCAGACAAAATGATTTATACAGCCCTATAAAAGTGTAAGACTAAGACAACGAACAGTAATCACACAGATGTATGTACAGACGGGTAAGACAAACATGTCAAGAGTGGCTGAATGCCAATACAGCCAGCTGACAGACTACGATGGAATTGTGAAGGGTGTTACTAAAACATCACAATGGCAAGTGATATTCTCCTGAAGCAAGTAGTACAAGCACGTCGTGGAAGAATTTGGCATCAGTCTTCCTCACCTCTCTTTGCATGAGACTTTGCAGGAACATCCACAACTTCACATGATTGTCCAGGTGCATCCAAATCCCTGTTTTCACTTGAAAGTCTAGTGGCCTGCTCAATCAGATGAGCAGGTTCTGATTTCTGGTATTCTTTCTCTCCTGCTTTCTTGGGAGTTATTTTCTTACCTATCCTTGAGGAGTAGGTAACTCCTCCATTTGCATGTATTCCTTTGCTTGATGGCAATTGGTCTGAAAGCTTTCCCTTCTCTTTTGTCATGGTACCAGTTGTGCTCTCCCCAATGCCATGTTTAGCTGATGTTTTTTCATCTGCTGTACCTTCTGCAGATTTCATTTCTTCAATTTTATCTTTTCTGCTTTTGTGAACTAGAGCCTCTTTATGTTCATCCTGAATGGTATGAACTTCTTGAAATTGTTTTTTATCTTGAATAGCAGCTTTCTCTTCTGACTCGGATCTGTCAACTACTTTGACTCCCTTTTCATTTTCTCCTATGGAAGCTTCACTTCTGATCCCTTCTGATGTAAACATTGTATCAAATTCTTTTTCCACAGGCAGCTTTTCAGGGAAATTTGATTGTCTGATTTTGTCTTTTTTTATGTGAGTGCTGGTTTTCTCCTCCTTCTCTGGAATAATCCTTTTGCCTGGTGTTTTATCACTTAGCAGTGCTTTCTCCGCCAGCAATTGTCCTGAACCGTCCTCATAATGAACAACTTCTTTCTCTGTAGAATATTTTTCTCTTGCTTTCCTTTCTACTACTTCTGGCTTAAGATTAAATTGTTTAAAGACAATATGAGTTTTTTCTCTGGAGACCTCCCCATCTTCAGTGGGGTGTTCTAGGTCAACATCTTTTCTCAATGCTGGTTCAGCCTCTTCAGATAGGTCTAAGGAATGTAGTTCTGGTGATGTAAAGTCCAGTTTCTTACCTTTCTCATTATCTTGAATATCTTTCATTTTCTTTGCTTCTTTGTTAAAAATCTTATCTATAGAAATTTCAGCTACTGTGCTACCAGATTTAGTAATCCATTGGGTTTTACTTGGTATGCCATGCTCCTTCATGGATTCTCCAAGAGGAACTTCAGATTCCTCTAGCGTAAAACCTCCTCTCTCATTTTCATTTCTAAGCAGAGGAGTTTCAACTATTCCTGCCTCTATGATATCCTGTACAAATAAAGTTTTATCCTTAATGTGAAATTCTTCAGGTTGCAAACTTATTTTTGATTTTTTCTCTTTTCCTAGAAGTCCTTTCTGGTCCCTGGGCTGATATGGCTTTTTGGGTTTAGGTATGTGAGTTGACTCCATTTCTTCTTTTCCATGCTCAAGAATCTTTCCTTCATGAAGAACACTAGACTTGTCAGAGCCTTTCTCTACAGCACCTTCCTTATGAACAAGTAATTGAATTTCATCCTCTTTTTCTTCTCCAGAATCTCTTTCCACAGGTTCAGATGTTATAGAAATCAATTTCAGTTCCTCATCAGGTAGTGGTAGTTCATCCTTTGTACAAGTAATGTGATCTATTTTGTCTTCTAATTTCTCACCTGTAAGGGTAGTCTTTCTTGAAACTACAGCTTCCATTTCTGCTTCCTCTTCTTCAGAAGCCAGAATGAAATATTTAAGAGCCACTTTCTCCTGCTCATCTCTCTCTGACTTCAGTATTCCATCAGCTGTTTCCAGTGAGATTTTGTACTCAAGTGGCTCTATTGTCTGAACCGTCTCCTTAGGACTTACTTTCTCTTTTACATGTAAGTGTTTTTCAACTAAAATCTTCTTTAACACAATTGACTCAGGCTTTTCTTCTTCCACTGGGGGCATTTTACCTCTGTGCTTTAGTACAGATGGTGCATCAGGCTTTTCTGAAGCTACAAAGGTTTCACAGGTAATTTAGAGAGTTAAAATCCATAAGAATAAGAATAAAGAACAATATTTTTAAGATTTTAAGACAAATTTTCCAGCAATACCTGAAATAAAATTAACACAGAACACTTTTTCTGCACACAACAGAAAATTTACAACATAATCAAAAAAGAAAAGAAAGATAACAGCACACATGAACAGAAGACCTGTTAGTATTGTCTCACCACTGTTAGTATTGTCTCATTAGATCACCAATTTAAATCCAGTCCAGGTTAAAAGTAGCAGAAAATGACAGCTATCTGGCCACTGATGTAAAATGAGTTAATTACGCCACTGCAGGCCTGGCAACATCACCAGATCAATGGCCAAGAGACATTCATGACCAGGCTTCTCAGCTGCACAAGATCTGTAACATGAGGCCCTTTGAACGGTGGGCAAGCAGAATGTACATCAGTTCTGCTGGTGGACCAGAGGCTCAGAGTGTTTCAGAGGAACTGGAATCTTCACAGTTCTTTTTTTTCACAGCAGGCTAGGATGTGGGGTCCTAAGAATATCAGATGAAAGCAGTAGAACTCTAGTTCTTCAACACCACTGCCACTTTTCCTCAGGACTTGAATGACAAGTTAAAATCAGAAAACTAAATAGCACAATGATTGTTTAGAAACATGTAACTTCCCTTTTTCTACACAGAAAATATAAGACACAATTCAAAGACAGACATCAGGACATAAACAACATCAAGGAATCAACAGAATACACAAATTTCATTGTAGGACAACAAATGAAGACAGACATATCACCATCCAGAAAAAAGAACACAGATTTGTCTCCATAGTATATCAGAGACACTTTTAGATTAGGTGATAGTACCTAGAGTAATAAGATCCTTGAATAGGGCTTCAAATCCTCCTGTAATTAATGAGTTATTGCATAGCTCTTCATTTTTTTATCCTGAAAGTGTTTAGGTATCTCAGAGAGAAAAACCTTATAAATAGCATAGAATAAACAAAAATACCTGCTTTCTTTCCAACAACTGGGGTTGTCACTGGAGCAGTAATGGCAGGTGCTGGTTCTGCAGCTGGTTTTGGAGATTTTAAAGCTGCAGGGAAGAAAAAAGAGTTCTTGTTTTAATACATTATTTTGTTTTAAGTTTGATGTTCTTTAAAATGTTTTGTAGATGGTATGAAAGTTCCAGTCTTATTAATATCAAAGGCATTTGTTTAATGCGTGGACACTTTAAAGATTCAGCTGCACAGGGTGCTGAGCCATCGTGTCTAGACAGTGTTTTTGCCAAAAATGGTTGGACTAGATTACTCTTGATAACCCTTCCAACCTGGTATTCTATGATTCTGTGAATGTCCTTTCAGTCAGAAATCTCTGAATGGAAAATGCTTCACCAATATTCATGACTAAAGAATTCTTACCTACTGCAGGTTTAGGTTCAGGTTCAGGAGGTGGCACAATTGCTTGCTTAGTTTCTGTCATTTCAAACACAGAAATTACAAGTAGGTTAATTTACATGTTTTTTAATCACATTGAACATTGAAAGTTAGAAACAACAACAGGGAGAGATAAATGAAGACAGAATTTATTAGTTTATATTTTATTTGGCTGAAAAGCAAGAAATTAACTTGAGATGAACTCTTGGAATGCAAGATACAATGGAAAAAAAGATGAATTTTTCAAGCACTGAAGAATTAAGGACAACAAGAAATCCAGAAGAATGCAAAATGGTTAATCTTGACACAGTAGTTATGGGCAGACTGGATGACAGTAATGCATTATGTTAATACAGCATGATATTCATCACTGAATATAATTTAGTTGCTGCAATAAGGAAAAAGAGCACCACACGTCTGTACCTTTTGGTGGTTCAGGCACATGTTTCTCCTCTTTTTTTATGACAGGTATCTCAGTTTTCTTCCTAGGAACTTCTGGGACTTTAAAATAATATTTTAATTTTTTAAGATATAGTGAAACATCTTGAATCCCCAAATACAGTATCCTCCAATGCATTTAAAACTTTCATTGTTTTCACACATAAAAGTTTCAGATGTTCATGAGGTTTAGGAACATGTATTTCTGAGAGTGAGATTTGAATAAATTTGAAACAATAAATGGGGAAAGGGACAAGTATTTGTAAAATGTTACATAAAAGAATGCTTGGATTAAGTGTTTTACGGTAGTAATATTTTTATGAGCTTTATGAAATATTTGTAAAGTTCTTTCCTGTACACAATGAAGATTGAGAAACAATCCCAAAATGTAGAATTCTGACCCAAATGTGAACGTCAAATTTGGTTGTGCTTTCAGCTAAACTTTAACTTACATAATTAGGTCAATGCAAGCCATCTTTTAAAATCTCACTTTCATTCCTGAATTTAAGAGAACACTACTTAATAGTGGGATTTTTTTTTTTTAATTATAATTTACCAAATAGACTTGAATGCAAACTAGTACCTTCAGGTTTCTTAATTTTTTCTACTGGTGTAGGTACTGGTTTAACTTCCGGTTTAGGCTCTTTTTCTGGTTTAGGTTCTTCCTCTTCAGGCTTCTTTTTAAGAACTTCGCAAGAAAAGAAATTTCAAGTTTTAAAGCACAGGCAAATAAAGAATAAGACAGTGAACAAGAAAAGATTGAATATATATTATAAATCATAAAGAAACAGGAAAGTAAAATATATAGTTCAATACAAATGCAAGATTTTTGTAAGTATTCAAGATACTATTTTGAAAGTCTTTTAAAATACAATTCAACTAGGGCAAAAAGAAGGTTTTATTAAGAGCAGTCCATCTGAGAGGAAAGATGTCAATGTTAACTCTCTATGATGGAATAAAATTTCTTATAATATCATACATTTATTCACATATTTAAATGATGACTTACTATATGCAATTATGAATTAATAACTGCAGTTAGAGATGATTTTTAGGGAAAAATGCAGGAATATTATTAAACTCCTCTCAAACCTCCATCTTGGATATCTAATCAGACTGAAATAACTGATGACTGGGGTCTGAAAAATGGCATATCTATATTTTATTATGTTCTCTGAAATTTGAAGATTGGCTGCAAGGTACACAGGCACAAATCATCTGTCTGTGGTAGTTCAAAGAGAATTGGAATTAGTGCTTATTTTCCTAATCAATAGTTGAGCACAAAGGCATTCAGAATGCCCCAGACTTTGCAGAAAAATGGATTGGTGTCCAATAGTACCACAAGGTTCTGTGATCTGTGCAGTACTTTTAAGAAAAACATAAAATAGAGTACAGAGGCTACATATGTAACTTTAATAACATTTACACTGTCACTGGACAGGGGTCCAGAAGCTGAAGACAGTGGAAAACTCTCAGCTCTAGTGTAGACTTTACAGGGATACAGGAAACAAAAGAGTTATAGGGGACTAGATTTTCAGTGTTCTGCTCTGTTTTCATTACAAATCCTTTGGATCTGAGAGACTTTCTGGCTATGCTCACTTCATCCCTGCAACTACAAAAGCTTTTCCCAAGAAAAACTTATCAGATAGTATTTGATCATATAATTTTCCATACCACACACACAAAACAATTTTACTTAGGGGAACATGCTGAACAAGGTTAATATGCTGGGCTTTTTACAACAGAGCCAAGTTACCATACCTCTTTTCAAAACAACTTCTTCTTTTGGTGGAGGAGTAACCTCAGGAATTACTTTGCGAGGTTTCTTTACAAGTCCAGGCACTTAAAAGAATATTATTCCAGATTTTATTATAGGTTCATAACAGTAGTAAGAGCTAACCAACAACTAGCCTGTCCAAACATACAAATCAAATGCTAGCTCACTACTGAATATTAAAAACAAAGGTAAAACTGCTGATATTGAACTCAATATTATAATATACTTTCTATGTTATTTGCTTTTAGCTGTCATCTAAGCTTATACATAAGAGAAAGTTTTCATACAAATCAACAGAAGTATGGTTCGAGAAAACTATAAAGGTTATGTATTCAAAAAGAGTTATCACAGTAGCATTTTTATTTCCTTTTCCTCTTTCATTACAGGCTTATGTTACATATCTATTCATCTGAGCTGTTTGTGATGTTCATATGGATTCAGTTTAATTTCTAAATTTGGAACAGCATTAAGAAGAGATGTTCACTGCTTAGCTGCTTAGTTGCTCTTAAACTCCAGTACATATAAATAATATAAAGGAGTACTTGTAAAGTGGCTTGCTCAATACATTGTTCCTTCTCATCCCTGGAAAGTGTTCTCTTACAAAAATAAGTTACATTTCAGAAAAATAATAAACTAGTTATTTGGAAAAATGCTCTATATATTTAAACAGTTTTTTCTATTTTATTTCTCCCTAAGCAGAAAACCAAAGTGAGCATCTACACAAGTTATAAAACTCATAAAAACTCTCTCACTCTTCTATGATTCTGTCTGTTGCATCTCAAGGATTGCACGATAGGAGATTAAACTGGACATAAATAGAACACAAACATATACACCCAAGACAGGGGTGCACTGTTTAGCATAATTTAAAATACACAGCTTTTGGATATATCTGAGCAAATTAAAGAAGAAGATATTAAGAACTACAACTTTGGGCCCATGAGAGGCTTATTTTAAGTAAGATCCTTATATTAGCTAGGTACCTTTAGCAGGTGGGGGTTCCAATTTCGGAAGCTCACCAGGTTTTGCAGTCACAGCTTTCTTCCTTGATTCAGGAGCTTTAAAGAAAATTATGTGAATTTTACAACACACATAATTAGATTAAAAAAAGAAAGGAGCTTTCTAAAAAATCCAAACAAGTGATTAATACTATTGATGTAATAGAAGGACAAAAGCTGCAAAGCAAAGATTCTTGCTGATTAACTGTTTAGAAAAAGTCAGATGGTCTGTAGGAAGCACAGTTGATTTGAAACCCATGTTCATATAGTAACACCAGCAAATTATTGCTGGGGATTCTTTTCATTTGTAAGAACATGTTAAAGACAGGAGAATTAACACTAAGGATAGAAGGACGCGTTAACTTGGTTAAAATTGTTTTAATGAATTGTCTTTTTCCTGTAACTATTGAAAAGAATCCATGTAAACTGACCTGGCATAACACATAAAATATAATGAGAGAGTGACCATTAGTAAGGCGCACCATTAAAGTGATAGTAAATTAGAAACGAAATAAAAAAGACACAAAATGATAACTTTAAAAGCACACTTTTCAAGATACATCAGTATAGATTTAAAAGATTATACGTTTGAGTTTCCACTGTTATTTGTGGCTTCAGACGATTATACCTTTAAGTAGATCTTTTGCCAGTTTAATATCTTCTGTTGGTGGAGCAGGTGGTGGTGGTTTTCGCTTTTCAGGGACCTTCTTTTCAGGTTGCAGCACTTTAAATAACATTAGGTAGATTTAGAATAAATATACTACGATGGTAGTTATGTGAAGAGTAAAATACAAACCTAAAGGCCACCATTTTTCATTTCCAGTGAAACCAGTGAAAAAATGTCGTTGAATTAAATGGGAGCATGAAAGAGCCTTAGGTTATTGCTTCGTAGCATGCACACAATACAATTATGCAAGCTGACTTAAAAAAGCATGTCAATGACATGAGAACAAAGGTGAAAGCCAAATGATGAGAAGACTCTTGTGGACAAGAAACAAACTGAACGCATTTAAAATAATCTTGAAGTTGTACTTAGAATTAAATGATCGGAAATAATTTGCAAAACATATCAACAAAGGAAAAATTACACAAAGACCTACAACATACAGACACGTGAAGAACGACAGAATGAAGAATGCACGGTAATGGAAGAAATGTATCTGGCAGCCTCTAGGGAAGTACTTTGTATACCTTCAACAGGTAAAGCTTCTTCGACTTCTACAACTGGAATTTCTTCTGCTTCTTCAGGCTCAGTTTCCTTTATGATTTCATATTCTTTAAAGAATATTGATAACTGGTGTAAGTTTTCAATTATAAGATCGTTTCACATGAACAATTATATTGATATGACTACAAAGAAAGCTACTCCAAAAGACACAGACAAATTAACATTAGGAAAAATAATCACTCAGTATCTGTTACCTTTGTGGTAAAAGCAAGATTTTGAAAAACTACTCTCTTTCTAAGAACAAATCTGGGTTATGTGAAGAATAACATTTTTTATGTATACAATATAAACTAAACATTAATTTGTGGATGAGATATTGTAATAGGAAAGAATAAAAACTTCAATGCTCTCAAATAATTTCAGATTACAAATATAAGGGTTTGAGAGACTCCAATTTAGTGGGAATTTACTATTATCTTTAAAAAAGACATAGTTTTTTAGGTATATCCTGTGCAGGAGCACATACTATAATTCCAAAAAAGAAAATGTAATAGTAGATACAAGAAATATTGACTGCTATTACCTAAAATAGGAAATTAACAATTTACAAACATCACAGTGGGGAAAAAAGGAAAACATCTATTTTAAAGCTTATACTTAGAAGAAGAGGACAAAGGATTGTCCTTACAGTAATAGCTATGATGGCACAAACCTTCACTTGGTAGTGATTCTGGTATTTTAGGAATAGCAACAGGTACTTTCTCCTCTGAGATAGGTTTCTTGGTTACCTCAGGCACTTAAAAAAAAATATTGTTTCTTTTATTTGTGTGTATATAAATGTACATATGAAACATAGAAAAAACAAAGACACTTAGCACACACAAAATCACAGTAACAGTGACCATAATCATGAAAGACTGTGCTCCAGTCTCTCTCAAGGTAGTCTAAAAATAACTAACACATTTTACAGACTCAGTTGGGACACAAAGAAAAGAGAGAATACAGAAAACATTTCTTCTCAGGAAATGTCTCCTGGCAATATATACCTTTGGTTGGAGAAGGCTCTGTTTTTTGTAATTGTGACTTTTTAGGTGTGGTAAGAGGCACTTTCTCTTCTGGGACAGCTCTCTCTGGCACTTCAGGTGCTTTAAAGATATTAGTAAATTTTCATTTTTGTGGATATTAAGATACATATACACATACAATAATGAAAAATGCAATGTCTAAAAAGAGTAGGGCACACAAAACACGAAGAATAATAAAATTTTAAGTGACATATTATTAATTTAGCCCTCCATACATCAGTGAAACAAGGGAAAAAGTATTCAGAGAATAGAGAAAAGGAGAGGCTGAGTCACTGATGTATGTACCTTTAACTGAAGGAACTGTATGTTTTTTAAGGACAGGTACAGGCTCTGGTACTTTTGGCACAGTCACAGGCTCTGGTTTCTTGGATACAGCCACAGGTTTCTTGGGCACAGCCACAGGTTTCTTGGGCACAGCCACAGGCTTTGGGGAAATGACCACTGGCACTTCCTCTTCTGACTCTTCCTCCTCAGCCACTTCAGGCACTTTAAAGATATTAGTTATTTTTACTTGAATGCACTAGAGGTCATGCACACAGAGACACAAAATGACCAGATGCTGCTCTCACCCCTCCCCACAGAGTGCAGGGGGGTAAGGAACACTCAGTACTGCAGCAAAAAAATCCAGAGGACATGGAAGGCTCTTTCAGAGCATCACCATATACCTTCAGCTGGAGGAGCTTCTGGCTCTCCAGGCTCGGCAACCGGTGCCACCTCTTCTGGTGCTTCTACCTCCTCTTCCTCTTCCAGGACCTCAGCCTCAGGCATCTTGGGCACTTCAAAGATATTAGTGCGTTTCATTTTACATTGTTGAAAACACATGCCAAGTAGGAACAAAAACCAGGGCAACAGAGACACAGAACCTCACAACTGCCAGCTCAAAACCTCACATCCCCAGGCAGCATTCTTTCCCCAGAGCTCACAACCTGGACAGTCTCAGTCAGGAATCAGAGACAGTCCAAGAGAGGACAGGACAATGCATAGGAGAAGAAGATTAAGTATCTCCTTTGTTAAGGAGGAAGACAGGTACCTCTGGGTGTTGGAAGCTCTGGTGCTTTGGCAGTGGCCACAGGTAGTTTTTCCTCACGAGTAACCTTCCTGGGCACCTCAGGTGCTTCAAAGATATTAGTAACAGTCAGTTTTATACATTCAAGAGGAAGATGCACAATGAAGCGTAGACTGGAGATGCGCTCATGAAAGTAACCAAACTGGTCTCACAACATCAACCCATGTCTCTCTCTCTTGCTCTCACACACACAATGCCTCACAGAGCACAGGTACAGAGGAGTGATGCCTAGTAGGTTCTGTGAGAAAACTATTGTTTAGGTGCAGCTTGAGGTGTGAATTAGGATACTCTGCTCTGTATTTAGCAGCCTTTCCTCCTTGGGAGGAGAGACTGTCCTTCTCAGCCCCACTGGGATCTGGCATTTCTCTGGGAGCAACCCCAGCCCATACCCAATCATGAATCTGCTGGTGCTTTGTCAACAGTCTGGGCAGAGACAGGGTGAGGAACATAGTAGTTCTCCTTTCTCCCTATTTTTGTCCTATATTTCCATTCTTTGTTTATGCTTGTCTTTTTATTGGCTTATTTTCTTACCCTAAGTACCTATAGTGCTTCAACTTTCATTTCACTGTGGCACCTTCCACAGCCTGTATGGTGCAACAGATTTTACAATGATTCTTTTTTCCTTATAAACACTAAAATTATCAGCACTTTCTCTAAACACTTGATATGCTGTCACCTCTTACTGTATTCATGTGCATTGATCAGTAAATACTGGGTTTTCATTTTGAAAAATTTTTGTCTGTCATAAACACTACCTGAGTCTGTCTAAAGACTCATGTAGACATTCAGTGACAATTTAAGATACCAAAATTGGCCAGCCATATGAAAAAGTTATTATAAATTGCTAAAATATGTTATATTCGTATCTACTGATTCAAAATATGAAAACAAAACAGTAAATTCAAAATATAATCTGAGTTGTTGATAAAAAATACTAGATTATCAAATTCCTAACTGATACATAAAACAGAATGTAGATATTTCACGAAATCACAAATGAACAGGACAACAG
>VZRE01012006.1:0-31308 GCA_013396775.1 Cephalopterus ornatus
ATATATTTATATATAAATATATATATATTCTATGTCTAAGAACTACCATCACTTCTCTTTGAAATGTTTATCAAAATAAGCTGCTGTTAAGGCTAAAACTGCTGTGTGACAGATGACCTTTTTGTCAGAACATCACGATAATCGTGATGACTAGCACGTGGTGTTCATCTACCTAGTAGTGAAATGTGTCAACATCTTGCACTTCAGCAGATGCTGAGATTACCTTCTTTTACATCCAAACAGTAGTTGGGAAACTATGACACTGTATAATATTAATTTGATGGTTGGGAGAGTTGAGCCTGATAAGTCTTCTCTGCCCACTGACAACCTGTGTAACAAATGACCAAAAGAATTGTGAAGAGAACAGTAAAATCTCTATCCAGGGTTAAATTGATTTATTTTCTTTTGACCTTAACCTTTTCAAATTACTGTTTTTTGTAAGAGACACAAATGTGTTTATTAAAAGGAAAATTTCATGAGTTTTCTGAGGATTTTCTCTATTATGCAGGAATAGGTGGTATCTTATTCATGATGGATAGCAACTAAACACTGTTTTACAAAGAAGTTACTACCAACTCACTATTAGCAGAAAGGTGATATTTGGCAGACATATGTTATCAGTAATTACCACAAAAATTTTGAGAAACTTTTGAAGCATAACACTGTGTTGCAAAGATTACCAAAGTTTACTTTACATAGAGTTGTTTCACTTCGTATCCCTAAAGAAGTCAAACACAAATGAACATTTTAAAATGCCTTAATACACTTTTCAGAGTTTGAAAGGAAACATGAAAATAAGGTTAACTAGCATTAAGGACTGCAAATCATACAACACTTTATTTGTTTAGGTAGGCAAGTAGAGTTACGTGATAGGGTGGAGTCAGGATATCCTAATCATCGTGAATTTTCCCCTATAATCATGAACCCTAATCAACATTTTGTGTGGACTTTTCTTTTTCCTTGTGCAAACACCCATGTAAGCTGTTAGTACTCTTTATGTAGTCTAAAATGCTATAGTTTGTCTCTGTTGCAAAGGCTTAGCTAGCTTGAAGAGAAGTATCTGGATTCACACACATAGCATGTTTTCTTAAATTTATTTTGCACCATGATGAAATGAAAAAGTCTTTCTCTGTTTTTCTCCAACTCTTGTTCTAATTAGTCCTAAATGCATAGAGAAATATGGAAGTATTGGCTATCTGCTCCAAAATATGCCTTATAGCTATTCTACTGCTTTTGTGACCTTGACTCAAGTAGACTTCCAGCACACCTGCTGACTGCCCATGACATTAAACACTAATTTATGAGATAGTGGGCCTTGAAGTCCTCCTAGGTTTATATGGTCACAGATAAGAAAGCTGGCTGAAGTTAACTGGTGCTTCCTCTCGTTTGTGAAGTGCAGCTCACAGAATGACAAAAACGCTCAGAAGTACCTATGGAGTTTTAAGATCTCACCACTCCCCAGATATGCATGGAGACACTCTGAGAGCCTATCTCCTGTTTCCTGGATATCGTGTAGTTGGCACTGCCTAAGCCATAAAAGCAGAGACTTATTTCGATAGAGAGCAATGCCTGCCTGCCTGCATAGATACTTCATACTCTAGCTATTCTTTACACAGAGGTTAGTAATATCGGAGTGATGGTACTGTATTGTATTGATTGATATTGTCTTCTGTTGCCAAGAGGCATCTAGTGCCTGCATTTGGAGAGGGCAGCCTAAATCGCAAATGGACCAGAGCAGAGTAGAGAATTGCTGACAAATGGAGATGGGGTTGAGCTGAATGCAGGAGCCCCAAAACTGACAAATTTGGGGTTGAAGAGTTTCCAAACTGGAAAAAAATAATTCTATGGTGATAGCAGAATGAATAACAGTAATGAATATAAATGAATAACAGTACAATTTATTTGCTTGGCCTAGTGGCTTTTCAAAGTAAGAAAGTAAATTAGCTGAACTAGTTAGCTAAATTAACTTAGCTAAACTTAGGAAATATCTATGATTCTACGTCACTGGCTGATTCTATGATTCTAACCCTGAAAAGATGCATAGAGATAATTGTTAATACATTGCACTCTCAGAATGCAGAAAGAATTTTTCTTTTCAAAAGCAGTGAAGTAAAAATGTTGGTCTGATACACCTCTTAAGGCAAAACTGTGAAAACAATTTTAAACCCAAAATTTTTATGCAAGTTCTTCACATATACCTTTTCATCTATAACAGCAATCAAATAACAATTATTTAGTAACCTAGGTATCTATTTAGATATCTGGCTTTTATTTTATTTGGACTCAAGGCTGAGATCCTTACCAGTGCTTAAGAATAATATTATGAAACTGGTAGCAGATACATAACTGAACTTGTCAAAGGACCTGGCCTGACAGACCTTTTCTGGAAATGTTTTGTCTCAATACATTAGCATTGGTGTTCCCTCAGATTCTTCTTTGAAGACTGCAGTCTTTGTGTAACATGTTGGGGATTTTTCAGTCTTCTTTGGTTTTGGTTAATTTTTTTCAATGTTGTCTCCTTCCCAAGCTCGTCTTCAGCATTGTTGCTGAAGTTATGAGTAAAGTGGAAATTTTAAAGAATTACTTTGTAGAAAAGTGCTCAGTTTTAGTAACTGTCATGCCATTGGCAGTAAAGTAATGGCTGGGGCAGCTGGAAGGAAGACCAGGCCATGTTCAAGAGCCTGTTCTAGAAAGGTTTCAACAATGATCTGAGTAATTTTGTGATTTGTATAGAAGCCTCATTTTATTTGGTAACACTACCAGTATTTCTCAGCTGACAGAGCCAGGTACTTGTAGTTTTCTATAGAAGAGAGATTTTCTTGTTCAGTTACTTCTTTTGGTGAAAAAGCAGCAAAAGTATAGAGTCAGTTCAACAGCAGAAGGATAAATTACCTTTGAATGTTCAGATGTATCCTTGCAGATGTTTTAATGTGTTAATCATATGAAAATATTTTTAACTTTATGACTTTTTTTTCTCTCAGCTTTATGTTTATAGAAATTAAGAATTTATTTTTTTTAATAATCTTTCTGAACAAACTCCAGTCATTTTTACAGGAATGTTACACATTTGTTTAAAATGAAGGTATTCTCACACACAACCCCAACCCTTGTGTTTTTTATAAAACATATATATTTGCTGACTTGATGATACTGTTTTACAACCAGCTGTGAGTTGGCATTTATCAAGGATGAATTTATTACATAAAATATGAAAGCAATAAGTTTATATAAATATTCAGTATAAATCAGGTTTATTTTTATATAGTTATTTAAGCAAAATCAGCTGTGTTTTCTAATGCCTGATCAGCCAGAGACTAATAGATGAAAGCTAAAACGTGAATATAATCAAATGTGAATGTGTAGAAAAATCAAACACTCTATTAGAGTGCATGCTTGTTTGCAACAATATGTCAGATTACAATAAACTCAGACTTCAAAAGTTTTCCAGAGAAGATCAGTATTTAATCAGTTACAGCTCCAATATGGCATGTAATTATTTTACTGGTTCAATGAAGAACAGTAGTCAACTGTACATAAATGAAAATAAAAACAAAGCATATCCATAAAACAATTAAAAGCGGCAGATCACAAGGAAGGCCATGAATTTTGAAAAGTCATCTGGAAATTGCACAGGACAGAAATACCCATATGTAATGTTGGGTTGATTTACACTTCACTCATTTGTTCAACAGAAATAAAATTGTGACTTCAAATTGGTGCATTTGGGTGTGTTTTAAGGTCTTCCTGACTTAATTTTACTCTAAAAAATTTGAGCTTTTTATTATTTAGTGGACCCTTATCCGTGCTTCCTCTTTACCTTGTTTATGCACCCTTTCTGAAATTACTAAAGTATACATACACTATATATATAATGTATTATATGTGCAAGTATGTAGTATTGTATCTTATGTCCATATGTATAGTTGTATAAAAAAGTGGTATAACTGACAAAGTTCTACTTTTTCTATTACTATTTAATTATCTAATATGTTTTCATAGGATGTAATTACACACATAATAAATGTGTGTATAATATGTATTGTATGCAATTTAACATATATGTATATATTTCTTTACATATATTCCACATATTCTACAATATGTTTTTGTCCCATCTCAAATACAGATGGGATATAGGATAAACCCTATGCTGCTCTGTTATCTGTGACTTGTTAGATACACAAAGTCCTAGTCTTTTTTGGTTTTTTTTTGTTTATCTTCTATACAGTCTTCTCATCATAGAAAAAAGAAATCTACCAAAATATTTCAATAAACACTGTTACTGTAGAACATTTTTGCATCATTGGAAACCATTGATTACACTTGATTGGCTTATGACCTTTTCTTAAAGTACCTAGAAGTCTAATTCCCATGACAGACTTGGAAATTATTCTTTAATTAGTGTGGGTGTAGATAACTAAATGCCCTTCATCATGGGTTTTTATAAGCAATTGAATGATTTGTATTTTTCCAGAAGACTTTTTTGTTGTCTTTTTCCCAGTGGGCAATATTGGAGCGGCTTTTCAAAGTCAGTCATTGTCACTGAAGTTGGATAAGCTAGCCTGATCACATCATGGCACCTGAAGGAGTGAGATAGTAAGAGAGGGGTTTTTTTCATTGGTTGGTTGGTTGAGGGGTTTTGTGGGGTTTTGTATATTTGTTTGGTTAGTTTGGATTTTTTAAGGCTGTGTTCTGAATGAGACAGTCCCAAAGAATACTGCACTGGTTAACTGACCGTACTAAGCAAAATTATTAGGAAAACTAAATTGGCTGAGATCTCATTTCATTTCCTTTGTGTCCCTACAGACCTCTACCCTCAGGAACTGAGCTGTGGGTTTTACTTCTAAGAGTAGAAGGAAACGGGATGTTGTATTCTCTTGTCCTCAAGGCTTGAAGGGAGTTCACCTGCAAATTGTTTGCTATAAAATTTTAAGTCCTGTTGCAAGACATTTTAAAGTAGAGAAAGAACACTGCACAGTGCGTGTCTTCCTTCCATTGCTTCCTGAGAGTCATTAGTAGCTTTGTAAAATCCTGTGTTTTATCAGATTTCATTTATCTGCGTTAAGGATGACCCCATCATGTTTGCCCATTGTCTGCTTGCTCATACATTAACCCACAGCTGTCAAACAAGTAATAGGTGGAGGTCCAGTGGGCTGGTACTTCCTGCTCACTTCCAGATGTACTGATAAAAGAGCCTTTGCATACATGTCTCTCAGGGTTTGAGGAGCTGTCAGGTTAAGGCTGAAGGGCTGGTTTTCTCCCTCACATACCTTAAACATATGTACACACATATCTCCATATCAGCAGTGTGAAAGAAAAACTCTCAAACACAAGCTTGTTTTTGTTACACATTTTCAGTCAGCTTTTCTTCTCCTTTCTTGAATCTTAACAAAAAGTAGTTTTTATGTCCTTTTTTTTTTTATGAAACATCTACTCAAAGGCAATAAAAGTAGTTCTGAATGACAAAAGCTTGCTATTCTTATGCACATCCTCATGGATGAGTAAGAAAAGTAGATTGAGCACCACTATTCTATTTAATTAATGTTTTCTCTTTAATAATAATATTATAATAATGATAAAGCATTATAATGCTGAAACATAGTATGTTGTTTCAGATTTTTTTCTCAACAGAGATTATTTTAAAATGATTTAATAGACAAAACCTGACATTAATTACAGAAGTTACAGAATATTCTGAGTTGGAAGGGACTGACAAGGATCGAGTCCGACTCTTAAGTGAATGCCCTGTACGGAGATTGAACCCACACAGAGGCATCTGAATGATAATGGGAAAAATGACGTATTTGTATATATCGTCTTCATTAAAATTCTCAAGTTATTTAAAAACTTCAGATTCAGAGAATGCAGTATTAGCTCTTATATTGAAAATGGTAGTATATCTGTCTAACTAGCTTGCACTGTAGTAGAAAATAATTTTAGAATGATCTTGGCTCTGGAAAACCATACTGGAACTTGGCAGCTCTCTCTGCCTATTGTGACATTTGAACTGAGCAGCTCAATACCCACTAGGGTGTTAACCAACTTTATCCATAAATAAATTCAAAAATTATAGGTAATTATAAATGCACACAGCTGGCTTTATATATCTGTAAAACTTCTATGGTGTTTGGAGGTCTATTGTTAAATTCTTTTTCTGGGAATTAGAGGGTGTGGTGTTTAGTGTTTCAAAAGTAAATAAATAAGAAAGGAAAAAGGTGTGGTGTTCCGTGATCAATTGCAAGCCCAGACTGGTAAATTGAGACTTTTACCCACTTGGATGTTTGCAATGGATTGACGAGCTGAGTATAGTCGTAGGGAAATGCTAAACACTTCACGCTTGATTGGAAATTTTCCGCAAAGATATTGATCTGGCAAGGTGTAATGTGCCTTCTACTTAAATAGATGTCTATCACTGGTAATAACATTTGGGAGAGTTCCTCATTAAATTCTGCATTTAACAGTAGAAAGAAGTGAATTTCTGTTAACCTTTTTCCAGCACACCCACAACCAGCTATTTACATTTTGGAAAAGTACACAAATAAAGAAAATAAAGGGTTACTTGGTGCAAAATTATGCTTTCCATTACCGATACTTATGACAGCAATGAAGACATTCTAGCCAACTCTATCCTGGAATATCAGAGTTGTGAGATGGGGAGATTCTGTTTGGCTTGTTGGATAGTCCGCTGCTGAAGAAATAAAGCACATGATGGCTCAGTAGATAAAAGGTCAAGGCAGGCAGTGAGAAGCTGGGTGGTTAGGTACAGGTCAGAAGTAGGGGTACAGGCTAAGCTTAAAACTGAGAAAAATTGTCATGGAAAATAAAGTTTTTATTGATCGTAAAACATTTTTGCCTATATATATAAATTGTAAAATCTTTTCAGCAAAAACTTGTTCAAAGGTTTGGTTTTTTTGCAGCATGTTACTTCCTTCTGAGTTGCAGAAAGTATTTAAAAAGTATGTATTGACTTAGGAAAACTTGTCTGAGATTTACAACTTGCTTGAGATGTACTGGGATCTTCTTTGTTATAGCTGAAATATCAGATACAAATAGGAATGTAAGTCTGAGCTTGCATAATACTTGTATTCAGCAAGAAATTGCTGTTTTTGAAAAATATCCACTGATTTTGTGGTATGAGAATAAATGAAAAGTGATCTGGAAGACTTCCAAAGACATATTTCCACTTTTTAAATTTTTTTTTATATAGTTCTTTTTAATGGCAGTGTATCTGAGTTTACTTGACAGATGCAGGTATGTAGGTATCATCTGAAATGAAACCTGTGATAATTTATCAGGGTAGAAGGAAACAGCAAAAAACTTCCTTAATTGTTGTGTGTTCTAGATCCTCTTTGTAAAAATGGATGTTACCAAATATTAATCAGCTTTCATCCCTTATGTGGCTTATGAAAAATAGCTGCGCTTACTCCTTCCATCAAGTACATATATTTTCTTGAAGGAAAAATTAAAAAGCAAACATTCTTAAATAAATCCAATTAATTACTGATACATATTAGATATTACCTAATAATTAGACTTTAATGGCAAAAAGAATTAAATATTTTGAGAAGAATTAAATTGCAATAGGATTTAATTTCTAGTGGTCATTTTCCTGTCTCCTTATGGCATCTGACAGAAGATCTAGTCTCTGTAGCATGTAGAACGATCTAATGCTCTTTAACATTTTTGGGGGAGAATTTTAAGCAAATTTGGTGGAGAGTGAAATGCAGATGTTTCTTTTGATTTATTCTTGGGATAAAACAGTAGTCTTTTTTATTTTTTCGTTTTTTCAATTTGAAATGTCCATTTCCACTTTAGAAGTCAACTTATGTAAAAACTAAAGGAAGAAAAGGGAAAAAGAATCAAATTAATCAAACCAAAAATTTCATTGAAATGTTACACCTTGGATTAAGCTAAATATTTCAGGTAGATTAAAATAAATTTCTCCCCCTGGTCCCCATTTAGACATATCCTTTCTGGAGCTGAAAGTTGTTTTTTCCTTATGTCAACCTCACCAACCATAAAATTCTGTTATTGTGATTTTGATAGTTTTGGTGAAGAAAGAAATCTGTAATAGAGTTCCATTCCTTCTTTGAGTCATTGCAGAAGATGGTTTGTAGGCAGTTACTTTTCTCCTTCCAAAAGTTAAAACCTCTGAAATATTCAAAACAGATATAATTTGTTATTTGTTACATTGGAGGGGTTTCATTTGTTTATTTTTTGTTTGCTTTTTAAAAATATTTTCTTTTCAATTGCTACAACAGATCTGTGGGTGGATATGGGTTGTCATTACTGTGGGTTGTCAATAGTAAAGTTTGTTTTGTTTCATTTCTTCTTCTGCTGGAACTGTTGCCTTCCTTTTCATTTGGCTGATTACAAGCCATGGACTAAGGCCATGTGGCTAAGTTGCAACCCAGATAAGTTTGGCAAAGAGGAATCCTTTGAGCAAATGGCAAAATCTGTAGCTTCTCCCTCCATTGCAAATCTCCCTGCAAGCTGGTCAAACTGTCTTACAGTAATTTAACCCTTTCAGTGGTATATTTTTTTCTTACTCAAGATACAGCTTTTCATTTTTTAAGTCTTATGGTGTTTTTTGATTCTTAATTAATAAGTGGCTCAAAGAGAGATGTCTTTGGTCAGTTGTCTGACAGCTCTTTGTAGGCAGTCAACCACTAGAAAAAGGCTGAACTTATTTATACATTTATTCTAAAGAATAAATCATTTGGTAAATAGCACCCTTTAGGAAATTAACTCAAGGTCTTGGGAAGAAAGCTGTGTTCCTCATATTCATGAGGTTAGTGTTTTGTAAGACTCAGCAGAGTTTTGATTCATGTTTATATTGCTATTTTGTTTTCAATTTTTTTGCTGCTTCTTGATTGTTTTCAGTTTTAGTAAGTTTGATTTAAGTGTTATTCTTGTATTACTTCATTGCAATAGGACTTTTTAATTTTTTAAATTTCTTGTTTTCTATGAAACTCTTGTATGCCTTAGTGAAACTTTTCACAGAAACGTTCACATGCCGAGAAAGTTAAGTACACTTCCCATTGATGTATTTTCAGTCTTTATTTCCAAATCAATAGTTAGCTTCTTTTACAATAACGATCACAATGTCAAGTAACAACATGTTTTACCAAGTACTTAGCAAGTCTTCACAGATGATCCATCTTTCAGCAACGCAGTCAAACAGTTTAAAAAAGAAGGCTTCAGGGAAAAAAACAGGTTATACAGTAAAGACAGAGGAACAATTACATCTTCAGTTGCCAGCATATGTTTATACTGGGTGGGCTGTTGGCACTGAACTCTTACTAAGTGCATTTTTCCTGTAAGTTCCCTGTAGCATGTTATGTTTTAGTTGATAGTGTATCCAAGCTGTCTCTAAGGCAACTAGTCTTGATGCAACTTTCCTGCAGAAACAAGAGCCATCAGGGAACCGTGTTATTAAATTTCTCTATTAAACAACTCTAAGAACTGAATTTCCTATTGGAAGTGAGAAAGTCATGATAGTAATTATAGCAATTATTAGAAAAATCACTGAACAATGACTGGAAAAATAAAGCAGTTTTTTCATATTCACAGTGAAAGGTGCTGCAATGTAGTAATTATATTTCAGTGCAATGCAGTCTATCCTCTTTCTGTTTGAGAAGGTTACATTCCTGACTCATATCTGGGAGGAGCTGAAGAAAAATTTAAGAGGAGATGTTAATTTTTTAATTCAAATATTTTTAATAGCATATGAGGAGAGTTGGTCTCTCTTTAAACTTTAGCTGTTCCGCTTGAAAAGTTTAGTTGAGATTTAAAGACTAGACACATCTACTGGAAAAAGGCTCACAGAGAGGGTTTTTTAAATTACATTTCATGGTTAATTTATCTTTAATGAATACAAATGAAGAAAAATTTGGGCCTTAGCTGTTCTTAAAATATGCCACTATAATACACTGCCGCTGAATATTGCCAAGTTTCTGAACTGTCAAGTGGTTTTTGTGCTCATGGCTCCATGGAAAAAAAACCACCTGATTTCATGCCATGTGATGACATATAAATAGGAAGGCCTGTTTCCTTGGAGGATATAATTTGCTTTTAACTTGAGAGAATATTTTATCATCACAGTAGCACAAAGAATTCTAAATGTTATCTCACACTTTATGTCTGTTTCTTTGTTTTAGTCTTCTGTCTTTTTTGATGAATGCGTTCTCCAGGGCTTATTGTCTGCATGCACCTCATTTATGCATGATAAAAATTGTTGTTAGATTTAATTTTGATTGTACAATTGCTATCAGTCTTTACTTCAATTTCCTTTGAATGATTCATTGCTTTTCTTTATTGGCGCCTTGCCACAAGCCAGATATTTCTGTAACCCATATTAAAAAAAAGTGGTAGTATATGATTAGGATACGGTCTTGTTCCACTCTTTTATATCGTCACATAGTCTACAGACATGTTACTTTAAATAAATATTTCCACATGAGTATAACTGCATTTTTTTCTTATCTCTCCATTCTTCCTACACCTCAACTACTCCTACTTCATGTATCCAGTGAAAGATATTTTCTTATTATTTATGAATTGTTGCCTATCAACTTCCAAACATCTGGCCTTCTTACCCTATTTAGTACTCAATTCAGATAATTCTTTTCCTCCAAAATCTTAACTTAATTAAAATTTAGATAGCAATGTAGATGAAAGAAAAATTATGTGTTAAAGTATTTAATATAATTTCTATCTACTAAGCTATTTCTCCTAAACATCACTATATTTGAAATTATGTTGCTGTTTAGAACTCTTGTATTTGCCAGATTTAAAACTTAAGGATGAGTTTCATCCCATTTTCTGAAATATATTGACTTTCTCTTTAGAGTGTGGTTTTTCCTCATTTCTCTTTCTNNNNCTCATTTTTTTTTTTTTTTTTTTTTTTTTTTTGCCTTAGGAGAATATTCCCCCATGTTTGAACATATAAGTTTTAAAAATATTTGGAGACTCAAAGATTCAGTACTGATGGACTGTTGAAGTCAATTAATGTCTTAACTTTTATACACAGATTTCTAAACAAACCTAGGTAATTTAGTAATCTTTTAATGAGAGCAAGATATTGCTATTTACTTGGTCCTTTAAATGAATCATGGTAGCACAAAAGTAACATGTCAATAATATTATCAGCACAATGGTGTATATAGTTTCCAGAGATCATACTTATAAAAAAAAAAAAAAAGCTTGTGGAAATAACACTATTATTGACAACTTCCACTATAGATTCAAGCCAGTATTTCTTAGGCACACTAACAACATATAAGGCAAAAGTAATGGTTCATTTATTTTGCTCCCAAGTCACAGATGTTGTCATGTGTATTTTCTAGACAGCAAAGCTGCTAGTCCTCCTGTCAGAATGGCACAATGATTTAAAGAGGATTGGTTGGGGTATAACTGACCAAATATTGACATCCATAATACAAATATAATAATCAGAATTAGTCATCTAGGTTCATTTATAAGCAGAGGAAGGATGTAGGCATTCTGTGGCATGACTAATCTCATTCTAAAACTGGTAAGATAAAACTTACCCTTTCAGTGCCCTGCGTTGCCTGTAAGGGACACAGAGGTGAGCAGCTCAGGTAAAGCCAAGCTGTCATGTAACAGTCTACAGACTTACAGAGATCACCAATCAGCTACCCATATGCACTCTGTGTAACTGAAGCCAGACATGAGTATATATTACTCTGCATAAAAAATACATGTTTTTATTTTGTTGCTAAGAGTAAAATGTAATTAGATTTTGGTTATATATTTTATTCTTTTTTTTTTTTTGACCTGCCTGACTTCTTGTCCAATAAAAAAACCTAAGGGCAACTCTTCATAAACTTATTAGAATCCTTTTTTAAAATTTGAATTACAAGTCCTGTTATAATTCTCACTCTGTGTTCCTGGCAAGTTATGAAGTTCAGGATTTTAGCTCGCTAATATAAATTTTGGAAATGTATAAAAAGTTTTGCAATAAATTATGTAACAGCTTGGTGGAATACTGTTGCTCCAGAAATTTATAATCAGTAATGAAAAAGAAACAATGCAGGTAAAGCTGATTGTGATGAATGCAATTACAGCCAGGTTTGCAATTTTCCTCTTATATATTTGGACTGCCATTGGTCTTTATTTATTTAAGATTTAAAAAATGACATACGTTTATTCTTGAGAAAATGGAAGAACTTTAGCTTTGTAGCTTCCTAATGAAGTAAATTCCATTGGAAAGAGAAGAGTGCATCTCTGACTCCTTCATAAGCCATTCCTGGGAGCAATTTACTTAGAGGCATTGAAAATAAATGCACAAGTGACACAGTGAACAAAAACAAAACCTCAGAGCTTCCCATGGGAAATGTCTTTCTTGTTAGGTCACACAATCAGGCTGTCTCTTGTGCATTAAATATTTGAATCTTTTCAGCACAGAGATGCATTTACCAAAGAGGGGAAGGAGACTGGTCCCATTATAGGCCACTCACAGCTTATCAGTTAGGAGGATATGTTATTTCCTGGAAAGGTGCTCTAATCAGAAGGTGATTGCACAAAGATAGGTAGTTCCCACCATTTGCAATTTGTTTTGCTCCTCTTCAAGGCAAACCCCTAATCTAGAAACCTGACTACTTTTGTCTTCAGCTTTGGGTTTGAACAGTGTACAGTGACAGCAAAGCTCTACATAATGACTATTTCTCTTTACAAGTTCTTTTTGAGCAGCAGTGAGCTATGTTCAGCAGTAAGCTCACTGTATGAGATAGGACTGCAATGTCTCATGCAGGCATATGCATACTCCCCTTTTGCAATGGTATAGATTAGTCTAGGTGACTTCAAATTTGCATTTACATATTAGATTTTAATGGGTCTTTTAAATGTCTAAATTTTTAAATATATATAAATAGTGCATAAATAAATATGTTGTAGAATGCTTGAATGGGCTGAAGTTTTCCAGTCCTTCTGATCATTCTCTCTATTAAGAAGCATACATAAACCCCACACCAGTACATCCATTTCAAATTCGAATGTATTCAGGTGGTATAACTGAACTGTGAGCTCACAAATATGTGAAAATTCAGAGGCTTGCTCAATCACTGTGTCTATTCTTCCTTTTTATTTCCAGCACTGTCTTCCCTTCTTGATAAGTATGTAAATAAATAACCTACCTTCCCTATCCAGACTTTCCACTGTCCTCCCCTGTATATGCGTAGCAATCAGAGAAAAAGATTATGAATGGCATTTTATCTCATCCAGTATCATTATTAAATTGTGCCCAGAGTTATCTAGGAATATCCTGTTCTTCAGCGGGATAAAAGCCAATTCATTGTTCAGTACAGGGTTTATTCTGTAGTCTCTCATAATGGTCAGGATAAATAGAAGACTTCTTGAGAAGTCTGAAAACCTGGAGAGCCCAAATTTGGGTGTTTATGAGGTTAGTCAGTCCTCCTGCTGCACAATCTTAGTTTCTGCAAACAGGCTTCTCCTTCCATGTCGGAAGAATTATGTTAATTTCCTTAAAAACAGGGTTAAAAGAGAAGAAGGTCTTGTAGATCCCTTCATTAGGAAATGAAATAAGTAATTTCTTGGCATCTGGAGTGGGAATGTTTTGATGGAGTCAAAATCAATGAATTGAATGAAACACAGACTGCAATTTTATAAAACAAATCACAAGAATTATGAAAACCAAAATGATAGTGACTTGGTTTCAATTCCAAAGGCAAACATAAATCAAAAATAAAAAGGCATCCCTTAGGAGCATTTCCAGAGCACACTAGGTGGTGCTGTAATTCCAACAGCAATTGCTAATTGTGCTTTACTTGTGCTTTCCTGTCAAGGTATAACTTGTTGCAGTTAGCTTTTCATAGATTTCCTAACAATTTTGAAATTTTAAATTTTTGAAGTGTATTTTTAAGGTGCTGTAACTGATCTTCTATTTGGTAAGAACAACACAGAATCCTTTTATTTTTTTTTTGTTTTGACTTTTGGTATGGTGAAATAAAGTCCAAAAGATTTTGATTCTTATTGTACGTAGGATCCAGGTTTTAGACACGGGTTTTCATTCTGTGGAATATCTTTGGGAAAATTCTGGATATCATGCTCAAAAACTTCTACCGAAGGATGCTATAATCTGTGCCTCCATCTGTACCACCACTTTACCAACATCAGTAACAGTGAAACATGCTACACGTAGTCTGGAATAGGCAAATCAGAAATGTTGGAGAACATATCGGATTTAGGTTCCCGCTACCACCCATGTTACAGTTATGTAGCCTTGTAGCCCCATATATAAGGTGTTGCCATTACTAGAAAAATGTCTTTAAGCTAGCATCATGAACTTCAGGTTTATCAGGCTCTGCCTGGACCTTGTCTCAGTTTTCCTGAAAGTTTGTTTTAGCTTGTTTAGCTGTAACAGCTATTACCTAATGAGAAGATGACCATGAATGACTTGTTCTATCTTTTGCTTAGCTTAGTGCAATTTTGTGGTATGGTACTTATTGTTACATAATTTTTTCAAAAATGACAATAGTATAATAAAGTTGTTCTATGTAGAATGAACCATGTGTGACCCAGGAATAAAATGTAGGGTAGAGGAGACAGGGAATGACAGTAAAGCCTGTCAAATTACACTAGAGGCTCTGGTGATATAAACCATTCCATGTGGTCAGTCTCTGTTCACCACAGAAATGCAACATTGAGACTGGTCAAGACCAATGGTAAGGATTGCAAGGAGAACAGAGAAGTATCCAATATGATAAAGCATGCTCTGTATAGCAAATTTGGTTTTATTATGGAATTGTAAACCAGTGACACGAGCAATCTGTACAGCATGCTGGAAAGCACATCAAAAAAATGTTATACAGACCTGAGAGGTGAGGAAGAAGACCAACATCATACATCTTCTTGAGAAGACAAGAAAGCACTCATCAACTTACATAGTAAGCCTTTGTCTTCTCCCAAAGGAAGGGGTGTGATAACACCAAAAGTAATGTGCAGATAGTAGAAAATGTGAAGACTCAGTTTTAACTAGTACTTTGGAAACTTTTTCTATAATAATATTTTTATTTGATTTTTCTTCTTTTTTTTTTCTTTCCCCTGTAATAAGCAAACTTAGCCTATTCCTTGATTAGACTATTATAATTTGAGATTTACAAAAACGAGTTTTTAACTTGTAAGATGTATTTTTAGCCCACGTATAAAACCCACTCTTATAGTTCAACAAACTGATGGGCAGCGTAAATTGTGATCTGGAAGCAACATCTCCAGCATTTTGGCAGTACCGTGTTTTATTTCCCCCTCTTGGAGATGATTGTATGAGCTGTGAAAAGAAGATAAAGAAAATATTTTAAGTGGTAGGATGAGAGAATAAGACTTCATGCATGCTATGTATGTTTACAGATGATGTAATGTTTCTATAGCACTTTCTCACTTTTCTGTAACCCAAGTGTGTGTATTTAAGCAAACATTAGCAGGGTACCGTTGGCACACCTAGTGTGGCTAATTTCATTGTTAGTAAGAATGAAAATTGAGTACAACTTATTCAAAACAAAAAAAAAAGTCGTTACAGGGCTGAATGAACTTATCTTGGAAGTATTGCCTGTACTTCACAGTGGTCTTATTAACATATCATTAGCAGCTGGAAATACTTTCCAGTGCTAATGTGAATTGGGAACCATGTGAGGAGATGTGGGGGGACTCCAGTTCAACATTTAGATTAACATTTTTAGGCAGTTTGAAACTATACCCTAGGAACAAATCAAAATAAATACATATTTTTTAGTTCTACACAAATCATGTATTACTTTATTGTATCAGAGTTCATTTAGATTATTTAAATAGACTCTTTCTCTTGTCAAGTGTCCTGTATTAAACTATAGTTGCATGTTGACATCCACTGAAAATGAAAGATTTCATCAGATGTTTGTTATCATGTCAGAAGGACTTTGCTTTGGGTAAGCAAATATTGCGGAATTAAACTTAATTAAACCTAAAAGTGCGGATGATTTAAGAGTATACTTTTTAAGGTACTTTGCATGCTGTCAGCACTAATAATTTTTTAATTCTCTAAGTTGATTTAAACACAGAACCCACCAGTCTCCATATTAGGAAAATCTTTGCTCCTACTTTTGCTTTTCAGTTTTCTATCTGAGATATGGTTTTATCTTATTTATTAAGGTACATCTTAATTCACTTTTCTAATGGTACTTTTACCTTGTAAATTCTGAAAAAAAATTAATTTTTTATGTTTGAATTGCAAAATTATACACTCTTAACTCAAAGTAGGTATCTACTTTCAAAATTGAACCGAAAATGGAGACAGGTATTTAATTTTATTCATTTTTTTTCATTCTACTCAGAAAGTAATTATGCAGCATCGTTTTTTGTTATTTCAAACTTCAAATTAAAAAAAAGATAATAAAATTTCCAGTGAAGCATGCTCTCTTTTTTCTGAAAATTTTGAATCAGTTGGCCTACTTCAACTGATTTTGAAAGTGTAATAGAAGTCTCAAGGCTTTTAAGTTCATACAGGTTCACAAAAATAACCCAAATCTTGTTTGTGGGTGATGCTTCCTGAGCAAAATGTTGCGGTATGAGGTTAGCCAGAGAAGTCTTGTGAGACTTATGAATTAGTTTATCTGTGGGAAAAGCCTCAACTCACTAGCTACCTGAACATTTAATCAGGAGACTCCTAGCCATAAGAATCTAAGTGTCTGGAGTTCCAATATTTTTTCTGAGTTTCAGCAGTATGTCAAGGCCTATTATTTTTTCCTTCTACAGTGAGGACGGTGGGGGAAGATATATAAAATTCAGTATTAATAAATCAAGAGAAAGTAAACATTTTTCCCAGCATGCTCTCTCCTACCTACAAAGCTGCTTCTGCTTGAAACTGAAATCTTTACATCAGCATCTCTGAAACAAAATGTTTACTTTCAATGTGCCACAAAAACCTAATGTCTTTCTTTTTAAATCAGTATAAAATCTGCTTCCTTAAGCTATTTTGCTGCTTCATGAAAGTTGACATCATGTAGCTCACGCTTTCACTGTCTGTTTGCCAGGTTCCCCCTCTAAGCTTGGTACTCCATGGCTCACTGTGATCACGGTGAAGATGCTTCATTAAAGCAGCTCAGGCAAAGGGACAATTGCAGTAGCACCAAGAGCTGTAGTCTGTTAGATGAACTTCTTGAGCACTGTTAGTTACAAGACTGTATAAAATCCTTGTGCATGTTTTAAAATTTTATCTCTTTTTGTGAAGTAGACTATATAAAATATATATATAAAGAATGTATATAAATTTCCATGTTAAAAAAAAACCAACCCAAAACTCCAAAATCCAAAACCCCCTCAAGCACAAAATCAAAAAAAATCCAAAATTTCAAATTTCCTCTTATCTCTACAGCAGGAAGAGAGACCTCTTGTCTTCTCACTCTATGGCTTATGAAAAGATTCCTTTACAGTTCTGAGTAGTATTCAGTTATATAAAACTTTCCTTTTTTTTTAATCACATCTTCAAGCTAATTTCAGTATATGAGGAAAACTAGATGACCTGTAATAGTTTGAATGAGAATGGATTGTTATGTCACATAATGTAGCATGCCAGGGTAAGGAACTGCCATTTCCCCCATAGGAAATTAAAACAATGAACACTTATTTTGAGATGAGAAAGATACTCTCAATTTATATAGACAAAAGATCATCATATCTCATAATTTCATAAATTTCATAATTTCATAAATACCATTAAAGATAAAACAGTATCTTGTAGATAGTACTTTCTACTGGTACACTGCTAACAGCTTAATGAAGCAATGTTCAAAAAAATTCTATAAGCACTTTTGAAAAGTTCATATTGCATCCTTCCTTGTTCCATAACTACTTCCTGCAAAATGTGATTTTTGCCAAAACGTTTTTAGGTTTAGTTTCAAATCTTCTATGTACTTTTCTCTCAGTTGATGCAAGGTAAAAGTTCTTTCTGTTTGCTTAAAAAGTAAAACACCTCCATCTTATATTCTTTTTATATCCAAAGACAGGACAAAAGTTAGGCCACTATAGGGTTTTTCCCTTACATTTTGTCTTCAAAACAAAGGCTGAATACAGACTGTCATAAGCAGATATCATCTCAGTTTAAAGGCTAAATCTGTAGGGTCCTTCAAATTTCATTTCCTTCAGTGCATCTCCCTGAGCTATCTCTCATGATACTAATATTCTGCTGGAAAAAAAATAGATGTTAGTTAATACAGTTAGTTTTGGGATGACCTAAGTTTTGTAGGAGTTTGACCAGATTTATGGAATTCTTCGTGCCAAAGATGATGATATTCAGTCATTGCCAACCTGCAGTAAAAACTACCAAATATGCTTTTGATTATTTTCTTAGCATACATGAAGGAAAACCTGCTAAGGGTGCAAGTAAGCAAACCCAGAGAAATTAGGTGCAGCCTGTTTTTCAACTCCTCTGCCTGCCTTTGCCTCTTTCCCCAGGATTATATAAGACAAAACCAAAGATGACTTTTGTGACTCTAAGACACAAAAGGTTTTGCAAATGTTCATGTAAGTAGAAGTTTATATTAGTTATGTTCTTCTAATGCTGGCTTTTAAAGCAAAAATATTAGGTTGTTATTATTTATAACTCATAAACTAAACAAAAACTTAACGTAGACAGATTAGGGGAGTTGGTAATTACCAACCATATGAATTTTAACAAAGATAAGTGCTGGATTCTGTACCTGGGATGGGACAACACTGGATATACATACAGACTGGGGAATGAGATGCTGGAAAGCAGTGCCATGGAAAGGGACCTGGGGGTCCTGGTCGATGGCAAGTTGAATATGAGTCAGCAGTGCCCTGGCAGCCAGGAGGGCCAACTGTGTCCTGGGGGGCATCAGGCAAAGCATCGCCAGCTAGTCAAGAAAGGGGATTGTCCCGCTCTGCTCTGCACTGGGGCGGTCTCACCTTGAATATTGTGTGTAGTTTTGGGCACCACAATATAAGAAAGGTATTGAGCTCTTAGAGAGCGTTCAAAGGAGGGCAAAAAAGATGGTGAAGGGCCTTGAGGGGAAGCCATGTGAGGAGCGTCTGAAGTCACTAGTTCTGTTCAGCCAGGAGAAGAGACAACTGAGGGGAGATCTCATTGCAGTCTACAACTTCCTCCTAAGGGGAAGAGGAGGGACAGGCACTGTGGTCACCAGCCACATGACGTGAGGGAACAGCATAAGGGCGAGTCAGGTGGGGGTTAGTTTGGATATTAGAAAAAGGTTCTTCATCCAGAGGGTGTTTGGGGACCGGAACTGGCTCCCCAGGGAAGTGGTCACAGCGCAAAGCCTATTCAAGGCTTCAAGAAGCATTCAGACAAGGCTCTCTGGTATGTGGTTTGATTCTTGGGGCTACCCTGTGCAGGGTCAGGAGTTAGACTCTAATGGGTCCCTTCCAACTCAGGACGTTCTATGATTCTTTAACAAATCAGTTGTTAGTTTGACTAGTAACAACCCATATATGCAAACAATATTATTTCTATCTGAGAATAATTTTTAATTATATATCTGTTGGGGTTTTTTTGTCAAGTTGCCTAGTGATAATATCTCTTTGCAATTTAGAATTATTATAAGATAATGGTAAGAATAAAGAAAAAGCAGCAACTCTGAGAACAAATCTGTAGCTTTATAGAAATCTGTCTAATTTAGTGCTGGGAAACTGTGTTCAGAATCCATGCCATAACAAAATTCCTAACATATCTTGCTTGCTAATCACAGATATCAAGGTGCCCTAAATACATTAGCCAGCCTTATCCTGTACCTTACAGTATTTAAAAGTTTTAATTTCCTCCTTTTAGGTCCATACTTTATTGAAGTTACTGATAAACTTGCATTAGAAATGCACTTTTTTTTAAAATTTAAATATTTTCCAATTTCTTTAGCAGTTCTCAGGTTTTGGATGAGAACTACCTTGAATTCTTTAAAAAAGAGAACAATTTGGGTGATTATTTAAACTCAGCATTGGGCTAGGCTATGTACACTATCAAAACCAGTCATCATTACTGCAAAATAGACAGGCAATGTAATATTTATTGCTCTTACATCTGTAAAACTAAAAATGCCCTTAGTGTAGAACTCCTACAATGCAACTTTTCATTTATATCAGTGAGATGGAGAACAGGCTCTAGGCAATTTATTTCTACAGAAAACATACAATGGTACAGAAAATATGCAAATATATTCATTCAGTTAACAGTTTGCATTTGTACATTGCCTTTCAACCTAAAAAATCCTGGGAGTTTTAAAACTTTCACAGAGCAATTTGCAAGAGCAGCCTAGACCTGAACTGTGGTCAATTTGCCAGACTTTATTGTTGTGACACTTTGAGTGTTTTACAGTAATTTAGTTTGTTTTAAAGGTAGCATCAGAGAGACAGGATTAAAAGACTTAAGTTCTTAGACTGAATTTTATTTCTGTGGAAGTGACGGTATGCATTCATTTTATGAAGAAAAATAAGAAGGCTCATGAAAACGAAGAGAATTTATTTGAATAAAACATGTAATATTGCTTTGAATAAATACAAGTCTTAAGTCTTTCAAATTCTGAAAGTCAGGAAATAACTCACATGATCAGTTTAATTCCTTCTCAAAATATTTTAATGGGGATACGTGTAGAGTAGGAAGATGCAAATAAGGAAGGAATAAGTATATGTGTCTGTGGCACTGAATTGAAATTTGTAAATGCAAAGTGAATTAAACTTTTCTTCTTTTTCATGAGGATTAAGGATGGACCTTGCATAAATTGACCTGCCATATTTTAGGAGGAGGTCTATTGTTTTGCTCTGATTTATTCTGTCCCATCAAGTTCCCTAACAGCATCACCAGAGCAGAATAGGCTGTGGTTCACTTTCTGAAGAGTTTGTGCAATCGAACTGCAGTGATAATAGCTGTGACTATTTGCTGATTTGAAAAGCCACCCTGTTAAATATCAACCAAAGGCTTCCACAGTAGGCTGCTGTCTTCTGCTGGTGCGTGACTTGGCTGTTTACAGAAAACTGACTGGATGTTTCTGGCTGTTTACAAAGTGGCTTTGAAGGTTTACTTATCAGTGGTCTGCTTTTAACAAATTTCTGTGCACTGTTTCTAACTGGTTTTTGGTGGGTTTTTTTGTTTGTTTGTTTGTTTAGGTTTTTTTGTTTGGGTTTTTTTTTTTTACTGACTTCCATGAAAAGGGAGAACAATTTAAATTTATTTAGGCCTGTGTTTCACTTGTGAGTTGGCTTTAGAGCTTAGTTTGAAAGAAAGCATGTGCCCTTCTACAGGAATTCTCTTCTGGGCCATTACAAAGGTTTTAGCTTTGTTGTCACCTACCTCAATTTTGGATCCTAAAGAAGACTTGAACGGGGCTGTTCCAGTTTTATTTACTACATTTTACTGCTTGCTTTTAGTGTATTGTTAGAAGGTCCTCAGTACATAGGAAGATGAGAGCAGCACAAACTTCTCAACCACTTTCACTCCATCATCCATAAGAATCATTCAGTGTAGCTTATGTATTTTTCTTAAATTGTTCTGAAATGCAATCATACATGTCTAATGACACATCTTGTTCCTTTAAAACAGTTCTTCACTTCACTAATTTTTTTTTGCTCTTGAATTTCTTTGTCAGTTCACAATGATGTGGCTTGATACCAAATCTGAATTCTCCTGATACATTCCTGCAGGAAAATTTTCACCTCCAGTGATAAACCTAGGATAGTGCAGTCCTCTCCATTCACAGATTTGACCATAAACAAAAGGTCTGTACTTTGTCCTGCAGGATCATATAAAAAGGACCTGGATTGTGAGGAAAAGAACTCCTTTTCCAAAACAAGTATGTTGAATGACTGTATTGCATTGTAGGAAATACATAATTCTTATGTACTCAATAATATGAATTTTTTTCCTCATTTTCACTGAACTGAGAGTGAGTCTTTATATTAATTAAGGAAATGGTAAAGTGAAAATCAAAATACACCTGCATTACTTGTATGCTATTCTGTCTCTTATTTGATTTTCTGCTGAGGAAACTATGCTCTTTGAGGTGGAGAAAACAGGCTGGAATCCAAACAATTTTATTTAAAAAAACAAAACCCTAGCAGTCCTATTAGGTTAGAACTGTAAAATAAAGGCATGCAAATTTTTTATGCTGTGAGAAAAGTGGTTTAGATGATTCCAGTATGTTCATGTTCTAATATTTTAAAATTATTTCTGTATGTGTGAAGAGATTTGGAATGTTTCTGTTCTTGGATAGATATTTTGAGATACCTTTAAATGTGTAACAAAATATGACAAATCTATAATCTGATTTAAAAATTTTGGTCTTTATTATCTTCTCACCTCAGATCTCGACAAATTAGAGGACTGGGCAATCACCAACCATATGCAGTTCAACAAGGTAAAGTGCTGGATTCTGCACCTGGGATGGGGCAGCCCTGGATATACATACAGACTGCAGAATGAGATGCTGGAAAGCAGTGCCACAGGGTCTTGGTCAATGGCAAGTTGAATATGAGTCAGCAGTGCCCTGGCAGCCAGGAGGGCCAGCTGTGTCCTGGGGGCATCAGGCAAAGCATCACCAGCCGGTGGAGGGAGGGGATTGTCCCGCTCTGCTGTGCAATGGGGTGGCCTCATCTTGAATATTGTGTGCCATTTTGGGCACTGCAATATAGGAAAGATATTGAGCTCTTATAGAGTGTCCAAAGGAGGGCAGTGAAGATGGTGAAGGGCCTTGAGGGGAAGCTGTATTAGGTCTGCTCAGCCTGGAGGAGACTGAGGTGCAACCTCATTGCAGTCTACAACTTCCTCCTGAGGGGAAGAGGAGGGGCAGGCACTGATCTCTTCTCTCTGGTCACCAGTCACACGATGTGAGGGAACAGCATTAGGCTGCATCAGGTGAGGTTTAGTTTGGCTATTAGAAAAAAGGTTCTTCATCCAGAGGGCGATCAGGCAGAGGAACAGGTTCCTCAGGGAAGTGGTCACAGCACCAAGCCTGTCACTGTTCCAGAAACATTTGGATGACACTCTCAGACACATGGTGTGACTGTTGCAGCTGGTCCTGTGCAGGGCCAGGAGTTGGATTTGATGATCCTTGTGGGTTCCTTCTAACACAGCAAATTCTGTGATCCTGTGATTCTGAAATGAAGGCAAATTACTTTTATAAGATAGAAAATCATGGTCACAGAATATCTTGAGTTGGAAGCAATCCACAAGGATCACAGTCATTCTTTGTGTGTTTGCTGTTTCAGATTGTGTTTCTGTGGTGAGTCTTCAAATTCCCACAGCCTCTTAAAACATAAAGAAGGAAAAATTAATGATTAATGGCAGACACAGGCAATTTTAGTATTTATTTTCAGAATCACTGTAAGTTATCTTAAATTTACCACTTGTAATCACTTAGAATGATGAGTATTATATCAAAATATGCAGTGGGGAGCAAATTAAATAAAAATAATCATAAAATCAGCACCTGGATTTCCTAGCATTATGAGATGAAATAGATCACTGCTACAATGAGAATATATTGAATGGTATTCTTCAATTATCTATCTCAAATCTGGTACTACCTGATATTAATTCATGTCTTGAATACAGAATAAAATTAATATATAACATATTTGCAGATAACAATGACCCAGAAGGAAGCCATTAAACATATAGGATGAGAGATTAGATTGTTTTTTAAAAACACACAAAAAGTATTTTAGAAATGTGAGAGAAGGAAAAGTTTTACACTTAGAGGAGAAAAATCAGGAGTTTGGTAGAATAAAATAGATGGATTGCAAAGCTTCATCTTGGCCTACTGAGAAATATGAAGAGAAGGGTTTCTATACAAAATATGTCAGAGAGTCTTTTCCTTTAAACTGAGAAAGATGTAAACATGCTTTTAGAAGTTATAGTTGCATGAAAAAAAATTAAAGAACTTTAAGTTCCTTAAAGTAAATACAGAAGCAAAATCCAAGACTGGGTTAAATGGTGTTCCAATAAATATAGGGGAAAAATCTTTAAAATGATGTGTTTCTTCTTTTATTCAGAGTTGATAACAAAGAAATCAGTTGGATTCAAAATGCAGTAAGGAAAAATAAGGCGAGACAGAAAATTATTAATGGTAAGGGCAGATCAATAGATGCTTAGAGTGTTACAGAGTCTATAATTTCTTTATATTTTTAAACTTTTCTGTTCAAGAATTATGTAGGTGTGGGTGGTCCACACCTTAACATGTGGGAATCTGATAAAGACTATCTTGAGGGAACTTATAAAACTCTTCTTTTTCCTTTTTCTTGTTTGTGTTTTCAGTCTATGTCATATATATATATATATATAATCTATTATCTTAAAAATGATGGTTTGTAAGTGCAGATTGATAGTTTAAATAGCAGGAGAGAATTGGAGATATTTTGCTCCTTTATGCAGAAAAAAGCCTCAAGATATTAAAAAAGGAAGATAATTTATCACAAGGACACAAAGAAGAATATTGCTAGATATTCTTTGGTTCTGTGAATGTTATATTGTCAACAGTTCATTGAGTCTTTTATGAATATTGGATTGTTAAGAATAAACTCAGAAATTAAAAAGTTATATTGAAGAGCAAAGGAGACAATGATACCATAATATCAGTGCCTGGCAGTAGCAACAAAATATAAAGATATTTGTAGATGCTTTGAAGGGCACCACTGGCATGATTACATTGCAGATAATAAAACAAAGCAAGTTCTAAGCATTGAGGTTGATATTAGATGACATGCAAATAAGAATGAGAAACCAATGAATTCTATGCTTTAAAAAAAATCCCTTATATGGCCAATGAAGCATATAGGAGGAAAATATAAAATCTGTTTTAAAAAAATAAGGCAAATTGTTATAAAGCAAGGAGAGGTATCCTTATGTTGTGGATCAACCTCCAAGTCTAGAATGTGATGGTAAACACCACTTCAGAGGTACAAACAGCTCCATGCAGAGTGGTGTTCTGGATGACGTAAGCAGAGCGATTCTATAATTGGATATTAAACTAGTATTTTCTAGGACTAAACAGGTGAAGAAGCAACATTCTTAGGTTTCTAGCTGAAAATAGCTAGATACAACTTAATTCCCAGTGATAAAAACAGTCATTACAAACCAGCAGGTACATGTTCCTCTGAGCAGAAGGAGGAGAGGCAGAGGAGAAAAACCCTATAAGAACTCACAAATGAAATCATATAGGAGGTTTGGTTGACTTCAAATTCTCCTGACTGGTGTGCATTGTTTGTGTTTCGTGCGTTTCTTCATTTCATTACAATTATGCTAGTTTCGGGGTGAGAGATTTTGTTTGTATGAATTATTTTTTGCTTATATGAAGATTATATGTATGTATATAGATGTATATAGTTAATGGTGTATTTAATTCCTCACTAAATCTCACATACTGATCAGTGAGAAAGCATCCTTGATTCATTATCACCAAGTTTGCAGGCCTCAGGAGCCCAAGCAGGCTACAAACAGTTAGTGATTTGTCTAAGTGACTGCTTCTTTTGAAGAACTTGATGTATTTCATAAAATTTCCCATGCAAATATGATCCTCCAGTACATGCATTGGAGCTGAAATATATTTACTTAATTAGAAACTATGGATAAATAATCCAATTTGCAAAGATGTAAGTCTAGCTCAATATAAATATTAAAGGAAGAGATAAAGTATTTGTTGTGAAAAATACATTTTCACGGAGCTGTACTATGGAGCTGGGAAAAATCAACTGAACCCACTGAAATGCTGCACTAGGTTACTGACCCTTGGAGAACAGGTGTTCTTTAGCACTGGCCTATGCTTTGAAGCCATGTAGCACTCCACAAAAACAAAGTTTCCAACTCATACAAGAGTTGAAAACCCAGTTCGGAAAGTTATGTATTTGATCAGTTTGGAACCTAAATGTCATTGAAAATGGAAAGTAACACTGAAATTTGCACATGTTTAAAAATTATACTCTCAGCTCAGTCTCTGAAGAACAATGGACAGTTGACATAGCTTTCAAAAGACAATAGAAGGAAATGCCTTTGAGGGAACTGTTAACGAAAAGCCTTTTGAAATAGCCATTAAGTCTTTTTTGACTCTATCTTCAGTTCTGCCACATGATGACAGTATCTCAGGACGTGACTGTTATGGGGTTGTTGAGGAGTGTTGTGTGTGAACGTTGAGTAAGGCTATGGTGTAACTTTAGATTGCAAGGGAGCATGAAGAATTACTTCTCCATGAAGTCACAGAGGGGAAGAGGGCAATTCTAGTCCATTTTCCTATGGCTCCCGTTAAGTGTGAAATAAAATTAAATACTTGCATTGAAACTTTGTTTCAAAGGAAACAAACCCCAGCCAAGGGGTAAGAAATATGCCTAGACAGAGCAACCCATGTAGTAGGTATCCATTCCTGTTAACCCCATTCTGCCGTTGGCATGAGTCTATGTCATCTGCAAATAACTTCTTCACATTGCTGTTTAGTGACACTACCTTGAATCAGTATGTAACTGAAAACAGAATTTAGTTCATAGGCAAAATGACAATTTATGAAGTTTTGAAAAGCATCTTCGACTAAATAAAAATAGATCAGCTTTTTTCAGAACTTTCTCATCAGCCTATGTGCAATCACTATTGCCGTATATAACCTTTTGGCTATGGTTTTTGTAATTTCTTCCTCCTCTCTACAGGGAAGCTTTAAATAATGATTGCACTTACTGTCTTTACTCAGTAGAAGTAAAGATTTGGGAGTTTTATTGTGTTTAATTTCTCCCCTCTGACTAGGTTTTTGAGATTCCTTCTCAAAGAACATTTTGCTACAAACCAAAGAAGGGAACTTGATGTATTCCTTAAGAGTTTAGGAAGCATATGAAGTTCACTTACTGCAAATAAATGTGTGTGGTTGGTTGACCCTGGCTGGACACCAGGTGCCCACCAAAGCCGCTTTATCGCTCCCTTTCTGAGTTGGACAGTGGAGAGAAAATATAACAGAAAGCTCATGAGTCAAGATAAGAGCAGGGAGAGATCACTTAGCAGTTACCGTCATGGAGAAAACAGACTTGACTTGAGGAAGATGGTTTAATTTATTACCAATTCAATCAGTGTAGGATAATGAGAAATAAAACATGTAGGACTAGTTATAAGTAGGATTGTAATTACTGTGAAACCAGCCTGATGGTTGAATTCACTTGTGAATCTCAGTATTCTGAATATGTCCATGGGGTGAAAAGGAGAGAGTGAACTAGTATTTCTGACAGCATAAGCAACATCTTTAGTTTCTGGCCTCTGAAAATCACTTCTAGACTTGGTTTTAGACAATAACTCAAAAGAATCCTCTACCTGAAAGAAATGAATGTCAAAGAGTATATAGCTTAGCTTATGATAGTAGCTCAAATGCTTAATTTCATTAACCACATTTTAGACAACATTCCTTACTTGCTGCTTTATCTGAAAGGATGGTGTATCCTCTGGAAGGATGAACTTCTTCAGTTCCTCCTTTGAAATGTAAATCACAAGTCTTCTTCGCTAAATGTACTGCTCCTTTTCTTGCAGTGACAGCATCCTTTGAGGTAATTCTTCCTGCTCTTCTCATTTTATCTACTGCTGGGATTTTTTTATTCTTTTGGGGGCTTATCCAACATCTATCACATAGTATGTATAAGGTATAAGGAAGAGCCAAGATGATGCACATTTTGGAGAAGCGGCAGCATAAAACTCGGCTCTTATTTCCCTTTTAAATATATTTAAAATATTCAATTTAATTATAAATTAAATTTTAAGGTTAAGAGAATGCCTCAGAAGAGATTTATTTAAATACTTACATTATTGATCTGATTCTGTAACTTCAGAAGTCTTCAGAGGCTGTTTAATTAAACAAATGCTTATTAGCTTATTCTTAGTTTAAAAATTGTCAGAATACGTATTTTAAAGGTCAGTGCTTAGGTAGTTTCCTTCTTAATGTTGAGGGGAGGGAAAAAGAGGAAGATCACTGCTTGGGTACTTTGCCTTGCTTTGAATGGAAAGAAAAACCCAAACAAACCATAAAGTCTTAACAATCATTTTGCTTTCATCACATCTTAAAAGGCTTATGCAAAGCCTTCCTCCTTTGCAAAGACATGCAGGATTTGCCCCTTTATGATGATTGTCTTAGAGCAATTAAAATGAGGGAAAATGAGCTTAGCAGCTGTCAAAATTAGTGCAACTCCAGGGACTAATAAAAAGAAAAACTCTAATGTTGACACATCAAATAACATCCTCGGGATGTGGGACAACACCTCATGTGCGTTTTGTCTGACCTACTATATCCGTGTGTGGCAGCCCTTGTGTACAGTCATTAACTTGAAGAGGGACATTATGCTTAGGTTTCAGAATTGTATATATGACTTAAAGGAGAATAAACATTACACTGTAAGTCTGGGGGATCAAACTTAGCCTGAATTTGTGGAGAGCTGCAATGTAGTACTGATGCATGGTTAAATTCCCCTTACAATATGTGTATATTATTTCTTCAGTGTGTGGATGTGGATATGTCTAATAATGCTTATAAAACATTTATTTGGTTTATGATAAAATCCAATACATATACACATATATATTCAATATATAGCAAGAAATTATACGAATTATTAAGTATGGGTTCTTAAAAAATATTTCCAGATGCCAAACCAGACAAAAATATCAGTAGAAAATATAAGTATGAAAGGAAAATGACGTTTTAAGAGAATTTTGTTTCCAATATATACTGATTTAATTACCTTGAACTAAATAGGTCAAGGACTTGAGTGAAGAGAAGAATTGTAATTCTAAATGCAAAACACCCCAAAAACCTCATCCTTGAAAGAAAGGTCTCCAGCCTTATCTGGAGGAATAGTGACCTTAGAAAGAACCTCTTTGGTCCTGCCCTAAACACAGCATGAAAGAGAGCTTTATCTTCTTGAAGGTCAAAGAAAGTAAGAAGAGGTTAGAATTGCCAAATGTTAAGCTGAAGTGATGTTTGCAAGGAAATTAAAACAAATAAACAAAAAGATCCTTTAGATATATAAATAAGAAAATAATCTATTTGCATTAGGTAACCTGTATTGGCCCCAAATAATAGTATTTTGATTCACTTTTAAACAGTGATACTAAAAAATCTGCAAACGCCAGATGGCAAATGACTATGGACATGTGGCAAAGGAAAACACTTCCTCAATGATGGTAAAAAAGCTCAGTATGTAACATAATCTAAATGGATTATGGGTGGAAATTGGATAGGTGCTCTCGAGAGTTTTGACATTTCAATCTGGTAGCAATTACTGAGAAAATGGGACGAGAAGTAAAGGAAAAGAAAGTAGAATAAAGTACAATTTGCATTTTTCAATTATACATCTTCCTAAAGCAGTGTAACATTTGACAAGACACCCAATCACACTAGCAGAATTATGAGTTAGTTTTTGATGTCCCTACCTCAGTTCAAGCATAAAGCATACACCTTCTGTGCTGGCTGTAGTCATTGTCATTTGTGTTTTGTAATAAACACTCTAAACTTGCTGTGGAGCAGTAGAGTGTTATATGGCTTGTTTTTGTGCTTTTTTTCTGTTTGCAGTGCTGGGTTAATGGTTGGACTTGATGATCTTAGAAGTCTTTTCCAGCCTAAGTAATTCTATATACAGATATTTAAACAGCTAGTCTTGCCTTTCCTACCGTGACCTGATGTCCCCTAAATGTCATTCTTGGACTAACAATGGATGCAAAATAATAGTAAATCACTTCTTGCTTGCAGGAACTAATCATTGAGGCTTGGAGGGGGATTAAAGTTTGTGTTATGAATGCATTGTAAACACTCGTTATTAATGGAAGTTATTGCATTGAGAAACTCTTGTTCTCCAGAGAGCTTCGAGAAAATCTGCTTTCCAAAGGCAGAATTTAACTTCTCTTTCAAGTGGCACTGCAGAAAAGGGCCAACAGCTCTGAAATACTTTTTCACAAGCAACTGGAGACAAATTTTATTAGACCACTTTTCCCCCAAAAGATATTAGCTACTCTTGACCAACTGTATTCACAGAAAGGAGAGGCTAGAAGACTGGCCAACAAAAGCTATTGTAACATTTTAACTAAGGGCTGGGATGCCTGCAATTTTTAAAATATTTTATTTTTGACTAGTATTTGCCTGTCAATGTGTAAGTACCACACAAGGGAGAGAAAGAGATCACCTCCTGTATGGGATTAGCAGCCAACTTGTTCCCTTACATCACCCAAAATTATAATCCTGCCATGGTGAAGGAATGTACTTTGTCCTCCTAAAATAACTTTGATATTTTATATCTGTTTTGGTGAGACTGACCCTCCCACTTGGTGAAGATTCATACATGTCCTAACCCTCAGAACTCCTGTGTGTCCTAATATATACCTTCCTGCAGCATTTTAGTACTAGGAAATTTTAGCACTAGCCTAATCGAAATCTCTCTCTGCTCTTCTGCTTAAGCCATCTTTTTTCCAAATTCTGCAACAGTCATTTCAGAAGGCTGCTTTGTGGGTGGCAGTGGATGCAGGAGGAGTATGCCTGGTATGGCATTACAAGTGTGACTTTCCAAAGCTCTCTACCTTCAGTACAGAGCAAAACTGACTCTCATAACTCAGTTAGGTCTGCTTTTGGCATACTTTTTTATAGAGGAAACTGAGCATAGATTAGAAGTAGTTCAGCACAGCTCTGGCTAGACAAACAATGAACACTGATGCGTGGAGCAGGTGAAGCAGTAGAAGAGCTGGTGGGAGTCTTCAAGGAGGGTCTGAAAAATTTTGAAAATCTGTAAAGCAGGTTTACAGTGTCCTGAATTCTAGCTGTTTTCTATACATGCACAGTAGTTGCATATTTAGTGAAAAGAGTATTATCTTTTATCTCCTAAGGGAAACACTTCAGAATTATCCCTAATTTTATATACGATATAGAACCTAAAGCTTGGCATACTCAGAGCCAATGCTAGTAGAGGGCTGCAGTTTGCCTATTCAGAGATTCGTGCTGTAAGCATGATGAACTCTTGAGAATATTTTACCATATTCTTTCTTTGTCACATTTGCTTGTCTACTGATCTATCTGGACAACACAATTTGCAGATTTTTAACAGTGTTTAATTCCTGAGGTATCTTTATCTACATATTTTTTAACATCTGAAGATGTACATTCAAGGTTGTGCTCTATTTAGCAAAAGTTAGGGCTTAAACATAACTTTGACTTGGAGGCAAAGCCTGCTGGTTGGGTGGTTTTGGTCTCTATTGTGCTCACATTTGGATTAGATTATTTTTGTACTCTTCTTGTAAACAAGAATTAGCTTCCCCCCCCCCCCCCCCCGCGCCCT
>VZRE01012006.1:31328-46139 GCA_013396775.1 Cephalopterus ornatus
CCCCCCCGCTGAATATCTGGTTGCCATTGAAAAGATTCCTGAAAGGTAGTTACAGGTTATTTTTGCTTTTTGAATGTTTTAGTTTGGGTTGTATATTCAGAAACAAACAAACAAAAATGAAAGAGAAAATTGCTTGTTTTAGGTATTTTCATTCCAAATGCAATTTTCACTTCAGAAGAGAAAATTGTCTGAAACTTTTGCAAAAGAAAATAATTACTGATATTTGAACATTTTCTGTGTAAATACACTCCTTACAGGTTTAAGGAAATGAATTTCATTAATGTTTGGCTTATCACATGCATAATCCCATAGAGTTCAAAGTCTTATTTTACACTTCAGCACTGGGAATCAGGATTTCCCAACACAATGCAGTCAGAAAAAATGAATTAGCACTGACGCACAGCTCATGACCTCTTTGGCGCCAAGGGGCTACATTTAGCCAATTTCCTGCAAGGATGTAGTTCAAGGAAAGTTTCTCACTGATGCTTAATGTAATTTATATGAGCGCATTTACCTTTTTCTTTTAACTTTTATGGGAGTGACTTTAAGAAAAAATCAATTTTTAATAGTTACTTGAATACCATTCCCCGGTTGAAAATAAGATTTAATTCCATTGCATTTGTATATGGCCTGTATGACTGCTAAGTCCAGTGTTTTGTTATTTCAATAGACTTCAAACATGTCATAAATAAATTTCCACTGGGTTGGCACTTCCTTTTTGCTTCCTGATGTAGGGATTGATTGTTCTTTGCAAGTCTCTCGGGATTTTATGAGCTTTCTTAGAATGACTGACTTGACCACAAATTCAACCATCATAATTTTCAGAAACCGTTCACACAGAAGAGCCAACAGAGGCAATTTTTAGAACAATAGCAAGTGCTACATACTGTATTAGATCAAATGCCTTCTCAGGTGTAACAAGAGACATATACAATGATGGAATTTATTCAAAATGTTGTTATTTGTGGGATTAGAGTCAGTTGCAGGGAAGGTTGTTAATCTGAAAGTTGTATAACATAATATTCTTAGAGGAAGTTTTTCTCACAAGGGGTGTCTTTGTATATGCATAAAAAGAAGTGGTTACTTAGATTACTCAGCTATTTGGAAACTTAGCAAGTACTGTGGAGAGGAAACAATATTAAAACTATGTAGTGAACCCACTTAGGATAAGAACATAGTAAAATTTTAGTAATATCTAAGTTCGCTAAATAATGTAATTGAAAAATTAAACATCTCAGACAGAAACAAGAAAAGAAATTCAAGTAATAAAAATGATTAACTGAGAAAGTAGAAGTTCAGGATTCAATCCAAGTGCTTAGATAGAGAAAGAGATGTCCAGTTGCATCTTAGATGTCCAAGTGAATCCTGCTCTTCTGTAGGCCTCGCATTTATACCCAACAACCCTGAAGTGTCCAGGTATGCTTGGTGCCTGAAACAAGACAATAGTTATGTTTAGTCTCAGAAATCACCTTCTAATATTCTACTAACTATTCAGTACTACTAGTGTATTCTGGTCAGTAGTAAAATATTGTCTCAGTTAATAAAATAGGATGAATAAAATCAGCTCTTCTGGATAGTTCAACAGAATTGCTAAACATCTGAGATTTAGCACAACCTTGTTTTCTTAAGCAGTTTTGGCCACAGCTCGGTATAATTTGTCTTCTGTGCCAAACTGTGTGAAATGTTTGTGAAGGTGTCTGTGTCCAAGGAATCATAGAATCATTTAGGTTGGAAAAGACCACTAAGGTTATTGAGTCTAAATGTAAAGCTAGTACTACCAAGTCCATGTCTCTAAGTTCCACATCTATGTGGCTTTTAAATACCTCCAGTGATGGTGACTCAACCACTTCCCTCGGCAGCTTGACAACCCTTTTGGTGAAGAATTCTTCTCATGATATCCAATCTAAACCTCCCCTGGTGCAACTTGAGGCCATTTCCTCTCAGCCTATCACTTGTTACTTGGGAGAAGAGACAGAACCACACCTCACTAACACCTCAGGTAGTTGTAGAGAGATCGATCTCCCTGAGCTTCCTTTTCTCCAGGCTAAACTACCCCAGTTCAGTCAGAGACTCCTCATAAGACTTTTGTCCAGACTCTTCACCACCTTCACTGTCCTTCTCTGGACACATTCCAGCACCTCAGTGTCTTGCACTGAGTGGCTCAGAACTGTTTCTGTGATGGCAACCATATCACAATTTTCCAGATGCACAATGGCTTCTAACTCCTCTTGCTTGTTGCACATGCTGTGTACATTGGTGCAGATGCACTTCAGTTGGGCTATTGATCCCACCATGGTTTTTGCGTGATAAGCCCTAATTCGAACATGACCATTCCCAGGCACTTCCATGGTTTCTAAGACATCAATAACCCTTGTGTATTTACTGCCATGTATTTCCATCCCCTACTTCTAATGACATGGCAGACTGAAGGACCTTGTTAGCAAACTGTTCCTCAAACATTGGCATGCCATCTCCAGGCTTATTTCTAGTGAGCCTTCTATTATGCTTTTCTTCCTGCGGTCATTTTTTTCACAGAACAAGACAAAAAAATTAGTCTGGGGCCCCTGGAGCTCATGTAACTCAATGTAACCTGCTCAAAGCAGGGACAGCCTTGAGTTGCTTAGGTCCTTGTCCGGCTGAGTTTTGAAAAAATCTAACAGATACCAAAACCTCCCTGGACAGCATGTTCAACTGAAAAGAACCTCACAGTGAAATACTTTTTCCCTTTTACTTTGTCAAAATTTCCCTTGATGCAACTTGTGATGACTGTGTCTTTTGGTATCTGTGGACCTGCAAGCAGAGTCTTAATCTCCCTTCTCTACAATTACCCATTAGGTAGTGGAAAAGAGTGATCAGGCACACCCCTTTTAGTCTTCTTTGGGTAGAGCAAGCCCAGCTCCCTCAGTTTCTCTTTCTATGCCTTGAGTACCACGATCATCTCAGTTGTCTGCCTCTTGATTGCATCCAGTTTTCCCAGGTGGTTGTTGAAGCCGGGAGCCCCAAACTGAGCACAATATATCAAATATGCTCCTGCAAGTGCTGGCCAGAGGAAAACAATCTCTTCCCTTTTTCTTCTGGCTATATCCCTTGACACAGCCCTGTTCCATCGCTGCAAGGGCACTTTTCTAGATCATGTTCAACTTGTTACACACCTGCACTTTCAGATCCTTTTGTACGAAGATCCTTTTTTAGACTGTCTTCTCTCAGTCTGTTAATTAGAACTATTCAATGCAAGATGTGGGTGGTTTGTATTTGTACAAACTTGTTACAAGGCTTCAGTCAAACCTTGTTCTTCAGCTTGTCTAGATCCCTCTGAATGACAGCTCTACCCCATATTAAATTAACTACTGCTCCCAGTTTTATGTCATTCCTGAACTATATCAATAATGTTCTGTCCCATCATCCAAGCTATGGGTGAAAATGTTCAATAACATTTGCCTGAGAACTGTTGACCCCTGAGGAATGACCCTGGTAATTTGTCATCCACTCAGACTTAGAACTATCAATAACTAGCCTTCAAACTTGGTAACTGAGCTGGCAAGCTGAGAGTTTTTTTCACTTTGTTCAGTTATAAGGATGCTACAGGGTTAAACTGTGTTAAAAGTCCTGTTAAAATAAAGGTAAATGACACCCACTGCCCTCCCATTTTCCCCAAAGTCAGTCATCTGATGCCAGAAGAAAATTTGATTAGTCAGGTGCACTTTGCCTTTGGTGAAGACACTTAAAAAGCACAGATCTGTGTGCAGTTCATAAAGAGTTTTTATTCTAAGTGATGCAGAAGTGTCAAATATGCATTTAATGTATACTTTAAAAAAAAGCTTTTTTATGATAAACATACAATGTTTAACATACTGGTTTGTAGTCTTAAAACAGAAGGATTATTATGGTTACATTACATAATCTATATGGATTAGAAGCTATGTGGTCGTTCTACAGGTATCAATGCATACTGCATTTTCCATGACAAGCACTGTAGCTCCTGTGAGAAGGAATAATAAAATTAGGTCCATAATCTCTTCCTTATTAATTCCTAATTTATATTTGAATCAATTATTCTTGGGACAGTCCATATGTGATGGCCCTGGAAGTCTTGGGTTTTAAGGGAAGATCTCTTCCCCTTGAAGCAGCATGTGAATGGCACTAGCAGAAGGTGGTAGCAGAAAAAGCACAAGGCTAAGATGACAGTCTGGACCTTGTCATCCTCATTGTAAGGAAATTATGATATTTAGAAATAGTTACTTCCTATTCTCAGCAATCTTATTTTTGTTTCTATCTGTAATTGTATTTTATCTAGCAATATAGGAAGGAATTCAAAACAAGAGTTTTCTCTCAGATTTCCCTTAAAATCAAATATTTGATTTTTTTTTACTCTAATTACCTCTCTATATTTATATATTTATATATCTGTATTTATATCTACAGAGATATATTATACAAGTTTTTTTGGTTATCTGTATATCTATTGAATATATCTGTAGGAATTTAGCATCTGTTGTTAATTTTTAGAAAAAACTGTTCTATTCTATACTTTAAAGGGAAAATTAATTTTTTTAAAACAATAAATAAGAACATAAACTATAGCACACTTCTTGGTGATCTCTCACATTTATGTAATTTTTTAGTCACAGGGCAAGAGAGGAATTAATCATCTTTTTGCTTGACTTGGATGCTAGTACCTAACTTCTGCCTATGAACCACCTCCCATTTCAAGCATGTTAGAATCTAAGACCTACTTCTCTGTACAAATGCACTGAAATAACTGATTTCAACAGAAAGCTATGGGAAGTAAAAAGAAATAGCCTTACCTAGCTACAATTCTGGCACTCTTGGGGTAATGGGAACAGATGGTTTTACTACTGATCCAGGATTGTTAGGCATTATTTTTCTCACTGTCTCTCCTCCCGTCTTTCAGAGACAACAATTCTTCCTTTCTGGACCGTGATACAGATTTTGTTGGACATGGGTACTATCTTGCAGTCATTTCAGATTGTGTAGGAAAATAGTCAGGCATTTGAGTTAGGCATTAAAGGTAAACTATCTGTAGAGTTTTGTAAAAAAGGGAAAAACTCTGCTTCTTAGCAGGATGCGTATAGAAGTGGGGTTATGAGATTACATGTAGAAGGATGCATAAACCTAATAGCCAGAAAGGAGACAGTTGTTCTGCTCTTGTGAAGATACTGGTGCTCCTCACAGAAATAGTATCTTCTGCAAAAGGATAGAAATGGATCAAAAAGTTGACCAGAGGCTGTATTGTTAATATTGTAGGGGATGAGACTACCTTTAAACTGTATATTATATATGATATTGTAAGACAGCCTATCTCACTAGTGCTTGATACCAGATCTTAGTACCTGGTTGGGCAGAACTTCAAGCATTTTTAATTCTCATCCAAGTTTGCTGTGCAGTGAAATAGAGAATATATCTTGTTTGCACCTTGTCATGGGAATCAGTCTACTGTTTATGAACTGTTTAGAAAACAGGCTAATGCTGGTCTGAAAAGACTTATGCAAGAGAAAGCTATTTCTATTGTTTTTATTGTTCAATGTATCTGTCATTGAATGTGGTTTTTTGTCTGCTGAAAAAGTATGAAATACATGAATAGCACTGGAATGATGATTTTATAGTTATATGAAAACCTTGCAGTGTTCTCTGTCTTATCTGTAGTTAAGCATCTCTAGAGAATATGTTTAGCATTGTTTTTTCTACATTTTGGCATGAGAGGGAAAACAGGTGTCTGCTAGAAATGCACACTATTTAGTGTAACCTGAAAGTAAATCAGAATGCATCAGAATTCTAACTAAAGAAAGAAATTAGCTAGTGTGGTATTATTTTTTAAGTGCAGTAAGGATATTTTGTTTTTCTCATACACTGTGCATCTCAGTAGATGGAAGGATCCAGGTGAGCAACTTTCTCAGCTTATGAAGATGTTTTCTACTCAGCCGATGACAGTTTAGGTAAATGATTGTTTTCTTTGGTGTATAGACAAAATAAAATGCATGCAATCCAAGAAAAAAGCATAAATTAACATTCTCAAAGTGGGAAGAACATACTTTCAAGCCTTTAGAGATAGAATGGATCAGCTCTCATCAATTCCAGAACTGTTTTGTCTTTAAAAGACAATTACATTTTTTGTTTGTTTGTTTCTGCTAAGATATATTTTGATATGTGAGTTTTAAGTATTAGCACACATTTAGGTCTTCAAGGTAGGCAAGCAGAACATTATCTGATTGCTGCAATCATGCCTTTTTATTGAAAGAAAATATCAAATTAAAAGTTTTCTTATTTAGCAGACAGTTTCATCAGAAACAATCCAAATAAGATGTAAAATTGATTCATGGTCAATGTGTAGATCTCTCATACCTTACATAAATTCAGGTTAAGTGTTTTCAAAGCACACTAACAGAATTACCAGCTTTTGTTGACTCCAAGCCTTTCCCCTTTCCTTAGAACCCTGTATTTTCTTTAGTATTCAAAGTGTGTCATGAGAAGTGTGATAGATTTTTAACCTTTTTCTCACATTTGGAGAAACAAGTTTAACATTCATCACCTCAAAACATCCCACCAGAACGTAGGGTGTCAATGACATGGTATTGCTGATAAGCACTATGAATATGAGTGTTTCATTTTTTCACACCAAGCTCTACCATAATATGTGCTCTTGGTTTGCATAAGCATGTATACATCCTTATGAAAGTCATTTCAAGAAGGCATCTTTTGTAACATTAGTGGTAGACTGAGTGTTCACCACGCAAATTGGCCAAAATGCCCAGATAATGGCAGCTGTACCACTGAGTTCTGCGCTGGCTTGTGGCAGTTTTACTGCCTGTAATGCAGTGACCAGCAGGACTCGGGGGAGGTTACGACAATCAGCCAAAGAAGAATATGTGTTATACTACTGATGTTAAATTGGAACTTGCCCTGACTTTATTCCAGCAGTAAGACTTTCTCAGTCAAAGAGAGCAAAGCATGTAATTTCCCACCTAAGAGAGGCACAACAGAAGTGAGAAATGGGAGACAGTTGAATAAACTAGATGAAATGAATTTATTCCCATAATCAAACTCCAGAACTACCAACTTAAAGCAGGTGATAACATCCAGGACAATTCAGTCCCTTCTCTAACATCTGCTGGCTTATTACAAGAACACGATAATCAAATAAATAGTACCAGAATCTTGGTATTCCATTTTAAATTCAACAACAGTTTAGAATACTATGTTCTCCATTTCTGACCTGAATTTTATTTACTTATTTCATACAGAGTATAATAACTTAAACAGAAGGGAGAGAACCTTTTCCATGCATTTTGGGCATAAAGCTGTCAGAACATTCTGAATACCTACTGAATTTTACTTCACAGGGTAAATAGAGAAGCCATCAGTTTACATATCTTGATGGAGTTTAGGCATATGCTGCATTATAGGCATTTGCAGAAGTGGATCTTCAGATTAGGGAAAATTCCTTTGGAAATTGTCTCCTGTGAATTGGGAGCAAATGAATGAGGATTTTTATGGTCTAAGTCAAGGATTTAGGTACCACTCACAGTGATTATAAAGTCAATTGTGGATCTAATCCCTTGCATATTTTTCCTTTATGAGTCCTTTCATTTTACTCTACAGATTCTTCAGTGATAAGGAAGTTTTAAGCATCGAATGGTGAGTATGCTTAAGGCTTAATTACATTTTGGTATGGCATTTCACTGTGTTGTAAACTCTCACGGCAGGAACAATACAGCGAAGACCACAATTTGGTCTAAATTATCTTCGTAAAGACTTCCTGAACTTTATATAAACAGTTTTGCTGTCAGTGGAAGTTGTTTCAAATGCACTTAATCTTAATTAACACATCATAAATGGTGTGATATTTAATTGTCTTATTTTTTAAGTCTTTTTCCATGAGCCATGCTCTGAGCATGCAGTGTTGCTCATTCTCTTGGAAAGATAACAAGAATTCTAGTAGCTATCTGTTGCTTCATTTTACATGAAAACAGGAACAAAAGCTATGGATGATGTCTTCTCAAGCTACAGAGAAGACAGCTATAGTTACCTATCTGGTAAATATAAGGAGTTTTCAGGTAAAATATTCCTAAGTATATAGTTCTTCCCTCCTTCAGTAATCAATGATGTTAGAACAACCTGTAAAGAACAAAAGTGCTTGATGACATTCACCTGGCCTTGCTACTCTGAAGACTGATCACAGAGTGATGCCATTAAAATGAATAACAGCATTTAAATCAGAGGAGAGAATCAGGTGAAGTCAGCAACAAGCCTCCACCTGCAGACATAATGGTTTTGACTTGCCTTTAGCTGCCATCTTGGTAGTCTTCTCGGAGGTCAAGATATTTGTGCATGTATGTATGTTTTATTTATTTATTTATTTATGCTTTTCTGATTATTGATTTTTCTGGGAATTTGAGAAGCCCCCTAATACAAAATATCTTTATTTTAAGCTACATGGCAGGTCCAAGAAGCTGTCCAAGGGGTAAGTCAAGAAGCCAGAATCCGTCAGCACTGGTGGCTGCAGCTGCATGCCCAATTTGAAACTGCTCAGAGAGTGTGCTGTTTTAGGAAACTGTGTACACAGTTCTGCAGGACATAACTGGTGACCGAGTGAATCACTGAAATGGGACTGTAGGCTGGGAAAGGTGAAGTTTTAATCACTAGATGGTTGTTAGAGTTATTAAAATAACAGTTATTTTGGAACTATTTTTCAAATTAAGTTATAGTTAAAGAATACAAGATATACTTCCCATATGCTTTAAAGAACCATGAAAAAAACTTAGCAAAAGGAAATGTTAGATGGCAGATCTTCGACAGATAAAGACTTGTGATTGCAAAATCTGAATGTTTTTAACTTTATACATTGTAAAACTAATGCAGTAATTTACTGAATTAACAGATAAACTTCTACCACTTGGATTCTCTAAAGTGTAATCGATTTTTGAGTATTCATCTTTAAAAAAAATACTGATTTTTTTATACATATACTTGTGGCAATATTAAAACATCACTGCACTGTCTGTTCTTGCAAATAAACACAGGAGTGTGCTGTCAGACAGGTTTATACTTCCCTGACAGATGATACCAACATGTATTTAATATGAATTTGAAAACGCGGTCTCCTATTTTTGGAAATTACCTTTGATAAAAGCTTAATCTCTACATAAAGCATATATTTGTATTTTGTTCATAGTTCGGAAATGAAATTAATGTTAGTACTACCTTTTCCTCTAGTGGATGTAACTGACTTGATTTAGTCTCAGAAATATATTTTAGCGGTTTGGGTTTTTTTTCCTTTAAGCTTATCTTAATTTTACTTGAGTTTAATTCAAGCTAAGCTTCCAGGCAGTGTGTCTGCTCATATGTTTAGAGATTTTTTTTCTCAAAGCAATACAAGTCCAAAGTATTTTAGTGCCTCAGTTACAGGTCATTTAGTGTATTTTAACATAAATATCTTTTAAATGCTTTATAAAAACTGATTGGAGCAACTGAAACCAATATAGTATCTACCTTGATGTTAACCCATGGACTACACTGAGCCTAAAGTGCTCTGTGACTTGGTAGCTCTCTGCATCCAAATTGCTAGACAGGGTGCAGGCTGGTGAAAAGCACATACACCCTATAAAGGCAACCTGAGCTTAAAAATACTATCTATCCTTAAAAATGGCATTATACTTTTGGGAAGGATCCTGTAACCCCATTTCATCTGTCTTCACAGTGCTGTAAAGCATGGAGGAGGGTATGTCTGTGCTAAGGAAGAGCACAGAACTCAGGGGTTTTGTGGTATGTTCAAAAGGTCTCCTTACCGGCCCTTGAGCCCTGGATTTTTTTCTCTCATAGCATGAATGGCATGTGAAAATAAACTCATTACAAGGCTGAATTTAGTTCCAAAATTCTGTGCTGGACATTGTTGAGGATCGGGTGAGTGCATTGTTAGACAGTAGGGATAGTATCCAGCATCCATCAGAATTAAAGCTTGGGGTTTTTTTAGAGGGAGAGTGATATTATAAACAGTGTTTTATGTATTAAGTGTAATATGCTACGGTGATTTATACATCTGATATTTTTTTTGCAAGTTTGCTTTGGAGAGGTCTCAATTGCAGTAATTTTTATTATTATTTGCTTGGACAGGTTGGATTTGAAAAATTGGAATGTAAAGTTTCAGACTTCTTTTTAACACTTGCTTTTATGTATGTGTAGTGAAGAGAATCACTAAGCATCTAAAACAAGATTAATCCCTATGTTGGCATGATTATTTAAAGTTAAGAGAAGAAAGAGGTCTTAATGATAATAGAGAGGAAAGAAATGCTATTTTTAGTGAGAGATTGGATATAAAAGGGAAATAGAAGGTTAGAGTTAACAGTCATATGTGAGAAAGGTTGACAAGGAAATACAGATAATCTAATGGGGAGACTGAGATGTGGTCTAAAAATGTAACAGAAGTAATTTAAGTTGAGAAAGGGGGCAAAGGGGAAGAGTTCAATGACCACATATAGCTGATTATAAATGTAGAAAAAGGATAAAAAATTTGCTGAAACTCAGCTTAAAGGTCAGTGTCTGTCAGGAATGGATACAGTACCCTTACCCAGGAGAAATATCTGAATACAAAAAATGTAATTTTTATGACAGGGCCTTGCTCAGAAGAAAAGGGAATAAATGGTAATACACAATTAACCGAGATTTCTGTAGTTGCTCTCCAGAAGTAGAAATGCTTACACAAAAGACCAAAGCATTGTGTTTTAAGATTTTTTTTTTTCTAGAATGTGCTATGCTTCATATTTCAATAATTCTCAAGAAGAAGTAAGGTCCCTGATTCATAGCTTCAGACTACAGATAAAATATAATTTTTTTAATGATAAATTAGTGAAACATTAGAAACTTTTATTGTAAAATTGGTGACTTCTTACTGCTTTCTACTGTTCACATTTCATTACAACATTTGCACGTGAAAATATAGATGAGTCCAGATATGTATTCTACAAAAATGTTTTATCCATCCAGAGTTTTTAAGAACTCTAACGTAATCTAGAGTCTTAAACCTATATTAAACTGGTCTAATTTTATTAGTTCTTATTAGCTAGCAATATTAATTAATTTTAAATAATTAAATACCTGGTCCATTTGATCTTATTATTTCATCACTCAATCAGAAGGTTGTCCTGTGTTCTTTCTCAGAAGTTTTATCTGCAATGCAAAATGAAAAGAGAAAAAGAACAAAAGGAAGCTATTAAATAAATTATCAACTATTACTTTTTTTTCCAAGAAAGTAAAGATCCTATAATATTACAAATCATTACTATATTGTATTTTCTAAATTGAAAATTTCTGAAAGTTCTGAATTCTGAATCGACCACCTTTAAAGTTTTCTACTTAACAACTTTTTGTACCTCCAAATAACGCAAAATTAAATAATATTTTGTAAGTTACGTAATCTTTAAAGAATAAATTCTTAAATTAAATATAAAATAAATAATATTTAGTCTATTCCTCAGGATAATCTCTTGATGAGCTTACATAAATGATTCCATTCTTGTCTTTTGGCATAGATGTAATAGCTGGTTATACTTCAAAAAAAATCACACAGAGAGAGAGATATATGTTAAAATTCAAGGGCATCTGGAGTTGTCACTGAGATCTAAAGACTGAAAATGAGAATACTGAAAGCAACCCTAACACTAAGCCTTTCAAGATGATACAGTACATATGCAAGATTTCAGGCTGGTCTTTCAAACAGAACTAAGAGAACTGATTTACTATCAACTTGTTCAATATGAATTAAACAAACATGTCAGCAGACTAACAACACTAGGATGTCCTTCTGGTAATACAGGTAGAGAGGGCTTCCTCTGCATAATTTATGGACTCCATACAGTTCAATATTGAAAGAGTACAGAAACTGTTGTAAATTCCTGATGAAATGCAAGCATAAGTCTGTTTACCATTAAATGAGATTTACTGCAGTTACATGTGTTCTTCCTCTCCCACCCACCTTGCAATTTTTGTACAAGGTACAGCGGTTTTAGACAAATAACAATAAAAGCTTTTTACTCAGAATTAGGGCAGAATAACTTGTATTCAGAATTATCATTTATCTTAGATCTTCTTTTAAGCTGTATAGCCTATTTATAGATATTTTAAGAACAGTAAATTAAGACATAAAGTGAAAATGAAAATTTAAAGATCATAACCAAATAACACGCCAAAACTGAAAATTGTGTAGACCTATCAGCTACTTTATATAACATATGCAAGGAAGTCCTGTTATACAGATTATTTTGTGACAGTATGGAGATAAACAGAATCACATTTTATCACACAGAATGGGAAGTCTGTATCCAATACTAATGATAAGAATTATGATGTTTGTGTTCTTGTATAAAATGCATTTTTAAAACAGAAAGCAGAACTGGAAAGCCTGATCATCAGAAAATGTTATCAACTGCTTACGTCTTTATAACTTTGAGAATGGTTAACCAGTCACTTTGCTCAGACATGAACTTGATTTGTGGTAACTTTTACAAGTCAGGAATTTACTTTTTCTAAATCTTAGTTTTATTTAGTGGTTAGCATAACTTATGTCCGGAAGTTTTCAATATTTCCTGGTTCCAGATTTGGTTTGTTCTTCCCTCCACTGCCTCTCTTCTGTTTGAGCTGGGATAGAAATTTTAAAGCTTTTTTTGTGAGCTTTACCCACAGTATTTCTTCTCAAGTCTTCATAGAAGTTTGCTCTTTAATTGATTTCTTAAGGTATTTTATGCTTCCTTCAAGCAGCTGACCTAGAGAAGTGGATGCCTGGATTTTTACCAATATTGAGTTGAAGTTTGATTATTAGCCTCTTGCTATCATGTGGACATTGCCAATTTAGACACTGATGATTTGCGTGACTACAAATCTAACCGATGGGAATTGTGGGTTGTTATACTAGCTTAATTTGTATATCAGTGTTAATTGCCATCCAAAGTTCTACCTGAAGCAATATAGTAATAAGGACATTCCTCAGTATTTGTATGCCTAAACTCCACTCTATTATCCTATCTGAATAACAAATAGCCATCCTCTGAGGAAGAACAATGAGTATACCAGGCATACAGTGGAAAGTGCTGTTTCTCATCCTGTTAGATAGACTGCCTCAACTGATGATGGGAACTGAGTTCAAAGTAACTTTCATTCTTTTAAGGAATGATGATATCCAAATATCAATAACCTAGAAAAGCAACTCCTCCTGACCAACTTTCTAGGATATAATACTACTTCATTAATAACTCTTTTAAGAACAGATGCTTAGAACCAGCAGTGATGTCTACAATTATTTTTACAGATCTGCCCACTCCTTTCACAAAAATCTTGCTTTGCTTGTTCCACTTCTGCACCCAATAAAGTTTCCATATTTTAACAATTTCTGATATATTTTAATTTTGAATAGATTGCTCTTCCCACGCGAGTTAAAAATCTTACTTTTTTTTAGAATTGCAGATATTTGATTTTGCATTTCCTGAAAAAAAGATAATTTTTTAATGTAGAGACATATCAGTCTGGTGTGGATTGACATAAAGTCCTTTCATCTCCCCACTGGAATATAAATTGCATTTTTTTTTTTCCTTCAAAATATTTTTGCATATGCATACACTGATCAAGAAATCTGACTGGCTACATGAAAGAGTAAAGTGCGTCAAAGCATTTTGAATGATTTAGCTGTAAAATTTACACTGTAGTTTGTTATACTAAAGAAAAAGCAGTGTAGTTATTTCCACTTTCATACTAAGAACCTTGAATAGACATTATTTTATGTTATTCCTTAGGAATACTAACAAGCAATAAAAGAAAAGGTGAATACATTGGAATGTCAGTAGTTGCTGCTGTGCTTGAAACTGAGGCAATGTACAGGATCTCCAATGTTTTCAGTAGCTGTTAATTGTACTTGCTTTGCTAGTTTCATTCTAGAGACAGAAATATCACTGGATCATGAAAACCCCAGTATAACTGTTTCTATGTCAAATGACATACACAAAAGGTATGAGACAATGTCTGCAGTCTTCCTTTCATTAAAGTGCTTTCTCTTAATCACCTTTTCCTCGGTTAAGAACCCCAAAAATAAAGCTGAATCCAAGTTCCTTTTCAGCCAGATGATTAAACATTCTCACTATTATATAATACAATTTCCATTTTATTTTAAACATACTTTGCATGATATAAAAATATTGATCACAGTGAGCTTTAACAATTGTTACTGCTATAAACAGAAATGCTGCACGATGGTTTTAGTGGCAATAAATTATATAGTCATTATCTCTTTAAAAAAATCACAAGAAGGAGAACCTAGGCTGTTTGGTCATTGGCACAAAATAAGTCCTTACTGAGTTCTTTACAAAACATGAACCCCCTTTATCTTCTACATTTGCTTTCCACATCTTGAGAAAAGCATGAGTCTGTCTCTGAAAGCCCCACAGGGTCTCTGGTGAACATTTGATTCCACATAATAGCAAAGTTTCTGTTCTTCTTTTTGTTCTAATGGAAAAATGTACACCAACATAGCAAGTAGTGATCTCTTCACTAATTCATAAGTGGTCTTTTCCAATATGTGGGTACACAGCGGCACACTTCTTCACTAAAGTAAAATCCAGCATCACAGCGTTTCATCCGGACTGTACAGGGTGGTCTGTAACAGCTAAAGAAATGGAAAAAAGTGGGCATTAATATAATATGATTATTTATATTTACCTGGAGTAGAAAGTGTGTGCCTTTACATTGTCATTTCTCAATGTGATTGTAATGGTTTGGATTCGATTTTTCTGCCGAATGCTCAAACTTTACAGT
>VZRE01012007.1:0-15345 GCA_013396775.1 Cephalopterus ornatus
GAGAGTGGTGGTCTCAGTCTGGTCAAGGAGGGTGGTCGCAGTCCAGTTGATGTTCTGGTCCTCCCCTGGCTCCCACGATTGGATTCAGAAGTCCTCAGACTCCCAGATTATATACACCCAGGTTCAGGCAGGAATGCCCAGCCCCTCCCCCGCAGTGGGGAGTTCCACAGTGGGTGATTGTGAGTCCTGGGTGTGAGGACAGGAACATCCTCCTATCTCACAGGCCTCTTAACACCCAGCTTATAGCCTGAGGGGTCAGGTGTGCTCTGGGCAGCTGCTGCAAATGGTCTTTTGTTAAGAGTTCCTGGGACATGACACAGAGGGTGTAGAATACACAGTTTGGATTACACCCACACAGTGATGAACTAGTCCCAGCTGCTTTAACTAACTGGGACAGTGTTCTCTCTGCTCATAGTCTTTGAGTCCTTCAAATCAGAACTGCAGTCCTGAAGCCTCAGCACTGTGCCCCAAACTGTGCTGACAGATTTGCTGCTTGACAGATGAATGCTACTGAGAAGAAAAAAGGGGCTCTTGGGAAAAATGCAACTCGTCTTTCTGTAAGAGCAGAGTGATTTTAAAGTCTGAGGAATGAACTCGGCATCACTGGGACTCAGTTCTAGGTTCTTGCCTCGGCTTTAATGTGGTGTCATGGGAAAGCATTCTATTTTTCGTGCATCTTTGATGTTGTGCAGCTGCCTCACTTTGTACAGTAGCTCGCTGAAGCACTTAAAAGCAAAGCATCAGGGCCTGTAGCCTTTCACTGAACCTGCACTTTGAGGCAGCAGAGTGGGCATGGCAGGGCTGCAGTTAGAGCTGGGTGTTGCTCTGTGGTAGTGGTCCTTGGTGCAGTGTTAGTTGGAGCTCATGGAGTTTGCCTGCCCACTTAGAGGTGCAGCAGCCCAGGCCTGCCTCCAGCTGAACAGCAACCTGCCGACATTCATGGGACAGGGCATTCAGTAAAAACACAGCAGCTGGGCTCAGTTTTCAAAATTATTTGTGCTAAACTGTGGTAAATTTGTGGAGAAGGCTTTGGCCTTTTGGTTCCTATCTAACCCTCAGGCATGTGAGGTGTATTTGCACACACTAGGTTACCAAATTACCTCAGTGGCCCTGTTTTTGATGTGTCCGTATAAGAACCAAAGTCTTTTTTTTTTTCTTGTTTCTCCTGTGTTCATCTGCTCTGGGACTTTGAGAAGAGTGTCCTCAGGTGACAAGTTTTTTTTTGTTTGTTTTGTTTTTGGTTTTGTTCTTCACCTCCCTCTCCCTGTTATAGAATAACATTGTATTTTGGTAAAGCAAATGAAAGCAGACTTGTAGTGGACAGCAGGAGGTGACAGCTGGTTTCGCTGCATCCCCAGATGAGGTGTGGCTTCATGTGGCTGCTGATGATTCAGGTAGCCACAGCAAAAAGGCTGTGAGATGATGTGCTTGGCAGTGAGCTAAAACCTGCAATTAGCCAATATGCACTTAACTAGACTAGCAACATGGGGAACCAAGGGGCCTTACTTTAGAACCACATGATCCTGAATGAATTAGGAGGCAAAGCACAGTGAGTGTTTGTGATGGTCTAGTGCCCTGGATCACCAGAGGGTGTTAGAGGGGCTCTGGACTGGGGTGATCCCCTGCTGCCTGATGGAGGTCTCTCTTCCAGTTTGTGGGTCCTCACTGGGGACCAGCGCTGTGAGGTGCTTGTATCTGGCACATCTCATCCTTCTCCTCTAGGGCACACTTACAGCTGAGAGCATATTTGCCTACATCCCTTTGTATCATGAGTCTTTCCCAACCCTTACAGGAGTTAAAATATTCTCTATGACTCTCTACGATTTCCCAGGCATAGAGCAATTTCAAGTCCACTGCTATACTGAAGCACTGGAAATAGGCTTTTGTCTCATCAAAGTCTGATCTGGAAATGTGTCTGAGGTAGGTGCTACATAGATAGGTTTTCACTGCATAGAATTAGGATTACTCAAAATGGAGATAATTCTATAAGAACATGGAAGAATTTGAGAAAAAGTATCAAATGTGCCATCCTGAAACTTAGAGAAATAGTTGAAACAAGCATATTTTCACAGATCACATCGATTTCGTGGAATCCCTGTGTTCTCCATCAGAAAAATTTGGCAAGCTGTAGGCAAGATACTGTATCCATCAATCTGAAAGACCTTGGTTCCCACATGTCAAGCTGTGATAATGTTTATCTGGCAGCTCTTAATATAGTACCTCTGGGTTTTGACTTCTTTTTGAAAGGCCTCAGCATTTCAGCTGACCCAATCCCAGCTGTTACCCTGCCACAGACAGTTGTCACCAGAAAAGAGAACTGCTGGTCTCTTTGCAGTTTCTTTATTGAGGTCCTAAGAGAGTTTTGGAGTGCTCAGTTTTCCAGTGTATTTTAACACTGTGTGTATCACCTCATGAAGAGATGTTAAGTGCCACTTGTGGCAGTGAAAACTCCTGTGGGCTCTTTAGAGGGAAGATGCAATATAATTCTGAGTTCAATATATTGATGCCATAATTTCCCCTGACCTTAGTGTTTCTCAGTCTTTGTATTTATGCTTTAAAGTGGTCATTTCCTCTCCCATTTTCTTTCACAAGCTCTCTTTACAAAACACATCTCCTTCAAGCAAGCTGAAATACTGTTTTCCTGAGATTTTTGTTTCAAGTATTGGCCTCAACACACAGTGGTGCGACAGTATTCTACAACAGGGCTCCCTGAGAATGTAGATGCTGAAGCACCATTTTTCTACCTTGTTGTGTGCTTGTCTTAACAGCTTCTCTCTGCTTGCCTTTTGTGTCATTGGGGTGCATACCCTGCACAACTCTCTTGTCACTCTTTTGATAATTTGATTGATTTTTCATCCCAGCACTCGGTGGAGGAACATTTGTAGAGGGTGGTTCCTGTCCTCAGGACCCTGCTGATTAGGGGACAATGTCTAAAGAATAAGGAAAAGCCAAGGAGTTCTAGATGCTCCCCAAGGCTGGGCAAAACAGGGGCATATATAGTAGTATCTGTATTATTTTTGTTTTCTGTCCAGTCTTTTTCTCTCTTTTCCCTGTCCCTTGCAAATCAGGTTTGATAAAAGTGAACATTTTTAATATAAAAAGCCTTCACACCCACCTTTTCTGTATGTTGGTATTTCAGCTCACATTAATTTTTATCAGCTGAGGAGGCTTTGGAGAACAGCTTGTACTTATTACTGATACTTGTGTCTTTCCTACTGGTCTACAAAGCTTCATTGGCATCTCCAGCACTAAATTAATAACCTGCTGCTGTTGGTCATGTAACCAGAAGGTCTGTCTAAGCTCATTGGCTTCAGACCTGTCTGCTGGGCTCTAATTAACATTTGCACTGTGTGCTTGAGCTGTTTCCCTCATGGCCTCAGATGCCATGCATTATTGATGTCCCTTGCCCAGTGCACAAACAAGGTTGCTATGGGAAAGCCCAAGGGCTTCCAATCCAGCAGAGGTTTCTGTGAACAAAAAACAAGCTGTCTGTGTGCCAGGAGGCTGCCATGAAGGGCTGTGCTGCTCAGCAAGTGAAAGAAAGAGGAATAGCTGAGCAGGTTTCTGGATACAAGCATGTAAGGGGACAAGATTTCCATCACTGCTGTGGAAAGGGGGAAAAGCCCTGCTTAGCCCTGTGCTCCTGCCTGTGATGCCCAGAGGCTTCAAAGCAGAGTGCAGAGGTTTAACCAAATAAGCCCAGGATGTGTTTGTTGAAAGAGTGGGGCCACACTTCATGTCTGTAGAAAGGGGATTTCAAGGCAATTTGTTTTGTTAACTTGTGAGGGGTGACTGGACTGTTCTTTGCTGGGGGAGAATGGGACTGGTGAAAGAGTTTGAGGTGCTATGGGTGGATGAGAGAGAGAGTTGGACCCCACAGCAAGGTTTATCCTGTGCTATCTCAAGGAAGGACATAATAGCCATCACCAGGTTGATTTCCAGGATGCATCTGAGCACGTGGACACTGCTTCTTCCCCATGTAACATAATGTGTTATAACAGGATGTGCAGGTGGGCTAAGAGCACGGCCCCATGGGTGACCTGCTGGAGGTGAAGTAGGTGTGACCCAAGTCAGACTCAGGCAGGAGGGTACTCTGTTCCCTGAGGATGGTTGCAATTCTTTTATTCCTTTCAGAAAGTAAGAAATAAAACTTTGCCTCACCATTTTTAAGGCTAAGCAGATAGGCTTTTCCCTTTTGTTGGCTCTGTTCCATCACCTTCAGTATTACTGAGCCAAAAGTAAGGAGAGTAATCAGGTGTTCAGGGAGAGAGGCTGGATATCAGATGCTCCTGGGTGGTCTTAGTCTGACCAGCTCACCAATTTTGCTCTACTTTTGTCACTTTTGGTGATTTAATGAAAGTCACAAATTTCAGTGCTGGTAATGCTATTTTGTTGTAAGACTGCTCGTTTTGAGACACCCCAGAGCTTAACTTTTTCACTAAAGGCGAGCTGGCAGCTTGTTGCAGGCCCCTCAGTTAAAGAGAAGGACCAAACACTGTACTGGAGAAAGTCCTATGAATAGCTGCTGACATCGCTATTCTATAGCAACATCTCTAGCTGATGTCCGTGCCGGGTGTGTTAGATGCATATACGTATACAGGTAAATTCCCTACTTTAAAGGGTTTATTCCTTTAGAAGAAAATATGGAGAAAGGTGAACAAGCAGCATTTCTGCTTTGCTTGCATTGCTGACAGGAGCTGGAGCAGGTTGAGTCTTGCCTGCAACACAGCTGAAACATAATTTTCTTCGTGTCTCCTAAGGTCTAAAGCAGTGCTGAAGTCTGAGGGCAGTCCTCTACCTCTTGCTGGTAGCAAAAGGGAGAAGCCTTTCAGGAAAATCTTCCTGTTTGATGTAGGAGATGTCACATTTGGAGACCAATTTGCTGCAGTCAGCTCATTTTCTGCCATTCTGCAATATATGGGGTTATTTTCTCACATATCTGATTACTCAGCCTTGGAGAAGCTGAGAGAATTGTGTAGTTTAAGGTGACTCATTGTAAGGCTGAATCTTTTACTCCTACATTGTGGGTAGCAACAGAGTGTCTGCTTTTTACCAAGTGAGGTGACAGTCACCTTCCCAAACCACAAAAGGGTGTGTGTGCTGCCTTTGCTAGTTAGAGAAGGATTGCTAACTCCTGCAGATGGGTTTTCTGTGGGTTTTTTGCCCCCTGTAGGAACTGAATTATTGCACATTTTTACAGCTAAAGAGCCCCTTTCCACTTGCCTGTTGACTTGCATGTTGGATACAGTTGCTCAAGACTCAGTGTCTGAATTCCTTGTCTCATAGTAGTTGAGTGAACACCTCCATCCAAATAATTGTTAAGACGTGGGCTGAGAGATTAACAGAGAACCTCACGTGAGCCCTGGCACCTCTGCATAGCATTTCTCTTTTAGTGTATATGAGTGTTTATAAAATTAGCCAGTAGTGAACTTGTTACAGAAGATTTCCAAACTAGACAGGGAAATGATGAAATTATTATTATTTTTACGTTTGAAAGTAGCTTTTGATTGAGCATACCAACAACAAAACTATGCACAATATTGCTGCTCTGCACTGCATATTGCACAATTATCCACAGCACAGGGAAGAGAGATAAAATATTTGTAATGGGGTTGATGGAAATTTACAGTTTGGCAGCATTTAGTGGAGATCACAGAGACTGTGGTCATGCCAAGTTGGATGAATTAGTTCTCCTCTTTTCCTAATCTTACCTGAATTTACACTGATCTAACCGAGAGGGGATCCAAGCTCACACTGGAACAATTTACCTTGCAGAGATGTTATCAAATACTGCAGTGAAGAGGGTGGAAGCCTCCCCCTCCCTTTTCTCAGTTTCCAGCAGGTGCACACTTTGCTGTATGCTTGCACACTGTGGGAGGCTTTAGGATGATCCTTGCACCGGGACCACGAGCAGGCAGTGAGGGACTGGGAGCGTGTTGCCGTTTGGTGTGTGCCCCTGACTGAAGGTCTGGGTTCTCGGGTTGAGGTTCCTCGGGTGCTTGTGGCTGCAGCACAAGATATTCCTTTTATCTCAAGATTTCTTCAGAGAAGTTGTTGCTATGCAGCCTTGTTTGTTCCTGGTACTGTTCACCTGCAGAGCTCATACACCTGGAAGGGGCACCCTGCTGTCCGGCTGGAGAAGAGGTCTGGCTTGACAGATGGCTATCCCTGCTTCCAGTTTGGGAAGCACAGTGTCTGGAGCAGAAGAATTCCTTGCTCCTTTGTGGGAGGCAGTCTGCTTTATAGCTCCTGGAGGGATTACAAGCTTAACAACGTGGAGCTAGATTTCCGAAACGAAGGACATGCATGAAGGAGGTTGGTGAACAGCCCTGTCTTGTGTGCTGTCGCTTTTTCAGCAAGGTGGTGCTCCGGCAGGGGCTGGGAAGAGCCAGGCATTGGGATTGCTTTTACTGTGCTCTGGTGGAGTTTTCCTGATGCAAGCATCTCTCCCAGAAAGCAATAAAATCTGGGAGAAAGATTTGATGATTCTTCCTTTTATCTTTCTCTTTTCAAAAAGTCTTTAAAGCCGCAGGAGGGAAGCTTCTGCTGGGTGACTCCAGCTGTGTGCCTGGGAGTTTAGGTGTCATTAAAAGAGACACGTCCCTCAGAGGTGTGGAAGAAGATTGGTGTTTGGGATGGTTGGATGGAAGGAGGGGAGAGGACGACAGGCAGCAGCTGCAGAGCAGACAGGGTTGCTTATTGACAGGGTAGCTTATTTTCATAAGAAGAGCAACAGCCTCGCTTCTGCCACACTATGGGAGGCAGAGCAGTAGCTCCTACCTCAGCTCAGGTGCTGCCCTTGGGCTTCCAAGGCTGCCTTTCCCACTGTGTGAAGGCAAATGGGGAAGTCCCAGCTCACCTCCTGCTCAAAGTCCCTTGCTCTGAGCGGGGCCAAAAAGCAAAAACTCCACCTTTATCCTTCCCGGGTTCACACTGTTTTTTTCCAGGAAGCATCAGTGAAGTCCTATCCCAAATCAAGTTTCTATATTGGCCCCTGCTGGAATTTAGATCAGTGTTATATGGCTCCTGGGCTAATCCCTGCAGGATGGTCAAGTCTGCTCTTGCCAATGGTTTAAACTGCTGTGTTTCACCAAGCTTAACATTGGCGCCTCACTCCAAAGGATGTAGGGGACAAGTGGAGTTATTTTACTCCAAGCAAGGGGAGAAGAAGCAAACTTTAGTGAGTTTACAGGTTCTCTGATACATAAATGCCTAGTCTCAAAGTGCTCTCATTCTGATGAAGAAACTTGCCTGCAGGCTAGCCTCTATTTTCAAATGATTTATTACTAACAGTATGAATCTCTGAAAATTTGATCTGGGAAAGATGTAGTAGGATAAGGATGGAAAACCTGCTCTCTAACACATTTTGTATTTTTTTTTGTGGTGTGGAGATGCCAGCCTACCACAACAGCAGAGGGAGGACAAACCAAACTCTCTGAAGGATTGAGATGCAGGGACTCTGCTCATTAACAGAGTTGTTGGCTGGTTCCTTTCCTCCTCTGTTTCTCTCTCTCCCTCTGGAGAGAGTGCTTTTTCTTTACTTATTTTTCTTCCTCTGCCTTCCTGGGCAATATCCATACTCCCTCACCCCTAACAATTTAGCAAGCCACAGCTCTGCTGCAGAGACTGCTGCTGTAATGACAATGGTAGCTGCTCATATTTCTGGATTATCTGTCACCCCAGGGCCTTTGTAAGCTTTGCAAAGCTTTCAATGATCATTTGCCTTTTTAGTTGGAGCTAGTGCCCTGTAAGAAACTAAAGCTTACTCAAAATCTGTGGCCTGCAGAGGTCCTAAACATTTTTCCGCCCTTAAGATTTATATTTCTCTGCAGGCCAGGCAATGAATTGGCAGGCAGAGTTAGCCCTGCTTCTGCAGACTTCCACTTTTCATCCCCTTCTTTGGCTTTGTTCACTTTTGGACATTGGAAGTGATGGCATTTGGGAAATATGTGGTGTTTTCTCTCAGGTCAGTGAGCCAAACCATCATAAGATTTTGTCAGCCTGCTCCAATGTGTGGCATGTTCACATCTGGAGGCTCTTTTTTGTCTTCCTTCCTGCAAGAATTTCAGTTTGCTGCAGAGACAGCCTATTACCCCTTTACCTCTTGGTGGCTTCTGGCTCACCCAAGGCAGATGCTACCAGCTGGCAGGTATTGGAAAATAAGTATTTGTCCTGCACTGAGTCCCCTGAGCACCATGGTGTGAGGCTCTCAGCATCCAGTTAGATGCAAGACAGCCTCTGCAGGCATCAGCCTGTGAACACTTAGGCACTCTAGGGATTGAAGTGCCTGTGGAGTTATGTGATACCATGTAGGTTAGGTGAATGGAGGCTTTAAATATTTCAGTGGTGCCTGAATGGCGGACCTAGGCCCTGAAAAAGACAGAGGTGCTTAAATAGTGTGAAGACTGGGCAGTAAATTCTGAGCAGTGGGAACTGTTGTATTTCAAGGTTCCTACAGCTCTAAGAACAGTATTGGGACTTGAGTGGAATAGATAAAAGATACAAAAGTCATATCCTATGTCGCATCTGAATGAAATTGCTTCAGATCATTGAGAATTTTCCTGTCAGGAATAGGACAAAACCCTTAGGATGGTCACTTGGAATTATCTTGGATTTTTGCAGCTATTTGTGAAAAACTGCTGTAGTTAGAGTGCTTGGAGTTGGCTTGGGCCTTTATGAAAGATGTGTGGAAGAGTATGCAGGGCTCTGACAGGAGAAAACTACTGGCCAGGGTTCATATTTTAGTAGCCCTCTGGAAAGGCTTCACACAGCAGCATGGGGTGGGAGACCACTCTTCCCAAGGCTGCTGAGAGGAAGGTACTGAGGAAGACAAGCCTGACATTTCTAAGGAAAATTCTTTCACAACAAGCCAACACAAGTCGACCAACAGCTGACCTAGTATTTCAAGATGGGCCAAATGGGAAACCTCTCAGTGCTTTTGGTCAAGGCTGGGTTATGCTCAAGGCAAAGGTGTGTCAGTGTCCCTGGCTTCTTCTCTCCTCATTGTCCTCTGGTCCACAGCTCCAACAGGAACCATCACAGCACTCAGAGGGAGCAAACTTGTGTACAGTACTCCAATAACTGTGGTGTCCGGCACTGTACCTCATTAGATCTGGAATCAGGAATTGTTCTTTTTGAAGGAGCTAATGAGATTTGGCTTTCAGATCAGCTTATTCCTAACTTTTCATTTGCTGCCCTGGGTAAGCTGCTGCCTGTGGTAACTCTTGTTTCACAGCTGAGCAGCCCTGCTCTGCTGAGGAACAGCCATTGCGGGAGCTTTTGATAGGGGCGTTGAACCTTTCAGATTTCCCGTATAAAAGCTGAGGCAGAACTTGTAAAAAGAGCACTGTGTGGGCGATGCTTTTAACATTACATCTTTTATCTGTACTCCTTGCCGTGCGCAGTAAATATTTGAGGAAGCGAGTTTTGCTGCTTCAGAAACTCTTCAAAACAGTAAGTTCAGCGGTAAGAGAAAATAGATTTTGGATGTGTAATCTCACTTGTATTCTTTGTGCAGAAAAATACAGGAGCACTTCTTGTAAGCTGTGTGTCTAACCTAAGTGACTTTGACACCAAGAACTTGGGAAAGTGGGGAGACGTGCGATTAGTAGCACAAGGATCTGCATTGTGATTCTCCCACAGGCCTGGGGAAACTGCCTGGTTCCACAGGGAGATGGCTTTTTACTCTGTATAAAACCTTTATGCTACAGGTGCATTATGGAAGCTGGTCAAAAAAGCCCCAAACAACTGTCATCACTCTAATTTAATTTTACCCTCCCAAAAAGCCTTTGACTGGTGAGATACTAGGTTTAACCTCCAAAGTAGCTCCAACCCTGAGGGGCTTTGCAGGGTTGCTGGCATCAGCACGTTTCACATAATGATACTGTACGTTTGCTGCACTGGGAAGACAGCAGAGAAATAGCTTATTGGTTGGGAAAGAAAGTAATGGTAGCATTAAATAGTCTCCGTTTTCATTTACTGGGTGCTAATGATCCCGAGAAGCTGAAAATTCCAGAGGATGCATTTCCTTTTGATTAACCCATCAGAAGGATGACAAGGAGTAGAGTTACTGTCTGCTGAAACATCACCAGGGCCCGGAGCTGTTCAAATGCAGCTGTGTTCATTTTCCCTCTTCAGAAAGTCATTTTGTAACACCTTTTTTCACTCAGCAGTGAATGACTGCCACTGGTCTCCATGGCACTGAGAATGGCACCAGCTTGTTTTCCATGCTCTGACAGCAGTGGCAGAAGATGAATCCTGTACATCCAGAGCTCCCCCAGGCTGCAGGCACATTGCTTTGCCGGTATCATTCCAGTTGCAGTGGTTTTGGTGCAAGGGAGAAAGGGGTGGCTTTACATTTGAGGTTTTCCATATCACGTAGCTGGCCTTCAATAGGATTTGTGTCCTGAATTTAGGCAATTAAGCCTTTGGGGACCACAAAGGTAGTGCCATAAGTAATGCCCTTCCTGGTTACACTTCATAGCATGCTAGTTTGGTAGAACAGCCTTGCTGAGGAACCAAACTGAGCTGGGGAGAAGCGTGACTTTGAGTTACAGGTAAGTCCATGGCAGAGGCAGCTTCTATCCTAGCTACAGGACACACTAACTTTCTCTTGGGCTTTTTTAATACCTTAAGCAATGGGGCATGGTCAGATTCATTTAGGGGGTGATCTTAACCAGACAAAATTGCCATTGACATATTTCTTAGATATTATTCCTATGCAATGAGCCCTAGGAAAATATATCTGAATCTCTGCTTTATGTGCTAGTCCCACAGAGAGCTTTGGCTGGAACACAGGGAAAAGTGAGAGTTTATCATCTTTGGAGAAACACACAGGCAATTCAGAAGGACTATAAGGATGTTGTGAGGTTATCTAGGGACAAAATTAGAAGGGACAAAGCCCAAATTTAATCTGGCTCCTGGAGTTAAATCATAGAATCATAGAACAGCTTGGGTTGGAAGGGACCTTAAAGATAGATCATCTAGTTCCAACCCCCCACATGTGGGCAGGGACACCTTCCACTAGACCAGGTTGCTCAGGGCCCCATCCAACCTGGCCTTGAACCCTTCCAGGGATGGGGCATCCAAAACTTGCCTGGGCAACCTGTTCCAGTGCCTCACCACCTTCACAGTAAAGAATTTCTTTGTAGAAACTTGTAAAAGGCAATAAAAATATTTGTGTAAATATATCAGCAACAAAAGGAGGGCTAAGGAGAATCTCCATCCTTTTTTGGATGTGGGAGGAAACATAGGACAAAAGATGAGGAAAAGACTGAGATACTTAATGCCTTCTTTTCCTCAGTCTTTAAAGTAAGACCAGTTATCTTCCAGATACGTGGGCCCCTGAGCTGGAAAACAGGGACGAGGAGCAGAAGGAAGTGCCCGTAATCCAAGGGGAAATGGTCAGTGACCTGTTACACCACTGAGATACATGTAAGTCAATGGGGCCAGATGGGATCCACCCAAGGGTACTGAGGGAGCTGGCAGAAGAGGTCATCAAGCCACTTTCGATCATTTATCATCAGTCCTGGTCAACTGGGGAGGTCCCAGGTAACTGGAAGTTAGCAGCTGTTATTCCCATCTACAGGAAGGGTCATAAGGAGGATCTGAGGAACTACAGGTCTGTCAGCCTGACCTCGGTGCCAGGGAAGGACACGGAGCAGATCAGCTGAGTGCCATCACGCAGCACATGCAGGACAAGTAGGGCATTGGACTCAGCCAACGTGAGTTCATGATAGGCAGGTCCTGCTTGATCAACCTGATCTCCTTCTATGATAAGGTGACCCTCTCGGCGAATGAGAAGAACGCTGAGGATGTTGTCTACCTAAACTTTAGTAAAGCCTTTGACACCATTTCCCACAGCACTCTCACAGAGAAACTGGCTGCTCATGGTTTGGATGTGCACACTCTACCCTGGGTAAAAAAATGTCTGGATGGACAGGCCCAGAGAGTGGTGGTGATGAATGGAGTTAAATCCAGCTGGCAGCTGGTCACAAGTGGTGTTCCCCAGGGCCAGTTGGGACCAGTCATGCTTAATATCTTTCTCAGTGGTCTGGACGAGGGGCTCAAGGGCACCCTCAGTCAGCTTGCAGATGATACACAGTTGGGTGAGAGGCTACTGGAGGGTAGGAAGTATCCTTGTTTTCAAGTATGCAGGCCCAAATAGACCTATGTTTGTGTTTTTAAGGTATTTAGTGCCTGTCTTCCCGTGAAAGTAATGGGAATCAGGGTCTATAAGCCCTCTAAGCACTTCCATTCCTTGCCTTTAAGCTATGACTGTGAATTTAGGTGCTTTTGACAGGAAAGTTTGGACCAGAGGATCCTTGAGGTCCTCTTCCAACTTGGTATTCTATGATTTATCTAAGCTAATAAAAAAGATGAAAGCCAGAAGTGGGTTAACTGTCTCAGCTGATTCCAGCCTTTCTGCAAACACTACCTTTACTCCAGATGAACATTTTGGCAGCTTTTGAGCTGAATTAAATCACTTGGGTGGGGGGCAGAGCATTACAAGGCTTTGCTACAATATCAAAAATTTCCACTGAAATTCGTTTAAGGATACCATTTTATCTGATTGCAAGTTTGATTGTCAGGATTGTTAGTAGGGTACCAAAGGCCTTCTACAGGCATTCTTTGTTATTTGTTTTAAGCTTATAGAACACATTAATAGAGATCTGCCTTTCCTTTTTCCACAAAGTGCAGAGGCGTTTTTCCCTTTGTAGTAATTTAACTGAACTGTGTCTGTGATTGATTCTTCCAGCTGCACTCAGCTGCCATGTGGTAGTCATTCTGTTTGCAGAGCTTAGAGGCACCTATGAGTGGATTTTCAAAAGCAGTTCCTATTGGCATCCTTCAGTACTCACATCTACAGGAATTTTACTGCTGCCTTGCCATCCTGACCTCTTATCCTAAGATATGCTCTGCAAAATCCCCTCTTACCTCTTACTTAGGCCATAAGAAATGGGCTGATATGTTTAAGGAAGCCCAGTATGGCAACTGAAGTCTCTGTCAGCAGTAGTTTTGAAGTGAAAGCAACCAAACCAGCGAAGAGATGGACTATGGGACTGAAGCTGAACATTGTCACATTTTGCTGTAGCACTAACCTGAAGGGCTAAGTGCAAACTTTCTTTACCCTCATACACCCTGCATGCTACACCACTGTCTAAAACTCCAGTAGTCCTCTGGGATGTGTGCTTGCTGATGTGAGCATGGCAGGAAGTTTCTGGATGCTGGCATCTCTAGATATGGGTTGTGCTGTAGTCTCAGGCTTTCTGAGGTGCTGCAAGTTCTAGAGGTACCACAGCAACATGATAAATGCAGGCAATTTATCTACAACAGCACTTGTTTCAACTGCTTTTCTCCTTCCTTTCCCAGTGGGTGGCAGATTTGGAAGTATTTGTCTTGTGGTTTGAGTTGTGGTTCAGAATTACTCATAGATGTGTTGTAAAATATTGTCTACTGCTTTCTACAGTAAAAAATCTTGCAAACTAGTGGGAAGTGCTAGAGATAGGGGTTACACACCAGTCTCTGGTATCATTAGCCCAGTGCTCCTGCTTAAATCCAGGTATGTCTGTATTAAAAAGGAGCAAACTATTCTAACCTCCCCATTTTATTTTTTTTTTGGTAACTTTTGGGGCAAGTCCTGTGTGACATTACAGTTCATTGTTATCAAATGTGTGGAGTGGTGCTCCTGCAGCAGTGGCAGCCCTGAGTTCAGTGGGAACAACTCTGAGGCACTGTCCCGGGTCCAAAAGCAAGTGGGCACAGTGAGAGACTTGCCTCTGCTGGCATGCCCAAACAGCCGTGGGGAAAGCAGCTGCTGGGATAGAGGTATGCTTCCCCTATGCTGCTGACAGCAGTCTTCCTCCGCAATTTGGACTTTATGGCCATAATTTTGACAGAATGCGGAAAACAAATAGTTTGAACATCTCTTTATGCTGCTCTAACACCACCTGACTTGAGTAGTTGGGTATGCAGGACCCCCTGTAGGCAGGGCCATGCCAGGGATCGGTGGCTGTCACTTGCACTAACAGTGTTATTTTTCCATGTAGGCTCCTGATGCTGCAGGGAAACACACCAGCAGCTCTGTCAGGCCCAGCGACCAGCAGCAACATGAGTAGACTCTCCTCTGCAAAGAGCCTGTAAACCCCGCTACCCCCACCATGGCAGCACAACGTGATTTCACCGCAGGTAAAGGGCTGCAGCAGAATGGAGACTTCTTCAGCCAGGACTTCTTGCAGTCTCATTCCTGCAGCCTTTGCCTGGAGTATGTTTGCCTGCGGCAATGGTGCCGATGCCCAGGAATACTGCTCGGCTCTGGGAGGCAGAGCATGTACAGAAGCTGCATTCAAAGTGTTGATCACGAGACCCGGGAGATGCTGGCAAGTGCAGCAGCAGCTATTCTTCATGCCGTGCAAGTGAGAGCCCAGTCTTGGAGGCTGGGGAATAGAGAAGAGATTGGCCAGGACAAGGGACAGGGAAATACACTGCGTATAATTTTGAATTTTCAGGAACAGCCAAGATCAGAAATTTTTTGATGCAGATCATGTTTATGTTGTGTTTGGGTGTCTCTGCAGTAAAGAAAACAGGGAATAAATCTGTGTCACGATGAAGGAGAACATTTGGATGGCCAGTTTGCACCCTACAGTTACATTAATCGTATAGGCTGAATACTGGGGACATCAGATGCAGAGTGCAAATCTTCTTTTAATTATAACACCTGCTTGTTTCCTAGCGCTTCCTTTGCAGTTAAGAGAAATTAAAAAAAAAAAAAGAGAGAGAGAAGAAAAAAACGTGACAAAACCCAACCCAGACTTGAGTGGGAATTACAGAAGCAAAGGGCTGGAAAACCAGCTTTGGAAAGCATCTGCTTCCTAGACAGTGTGAAACTCTCGAGCCCTGCCTGGCGAGGCGCAGGACTGCCCGCCCTTGGGAAGGGGGTGGCGTTGGGGATGGGGTTGGGGGTGGGGAGGGGGGGGGGTGGGGATGGGGAAGGNNNGGGTATGCAAATGACAGAACGTTGCGCTGCCCGCGGGACGGAACGCCGGTGCGTCACAGGGGGGCAGCCCCGCGCAGGGGATGGGCAGGTGAGGGGGCCACGGACGATGGAGGGAGAAGAGGTGCCTGGCTTGGCCTCTCCCTGTCCACTGCTGGGAGCCGGAGGTCCTGTCCTGATTTTAAAGCTAGGTGCCAAGCCCCCGTTGTGCTGTCTGCGCTCGGAGCGTTTCCAAATCCAGGCGCAGGTACAGAGCTCTGCGAGGCGGACGCGTCGGTTCGAACATACGGTTTGATGGCAACGGACGGACCACTGAAGGTGAGGGTAGAAAGGAGCTGAACATGCAGTGGTGG
>VZRE01012007.1:25241-39067 GCA_013396775.1 Cephalopterus ornatus
TTTTTGTAACCTCCCAATCCAGCCTCTGAAACAGAAAACCAAAAGAAGAACAGTGCTGAGTTTTCCTTGTTTCTTGGGGAAATCATGACTGCATTTGGTTTTAAACTAAAAGAGGGTAGATTCAGACTAGATATTAGGAAGGAATTTTTTACAATGAAGATGATGAAATTCTGGAACAGTTTTCCCGGAGAAGCTGTTGTTGCTCCATCACTGAAAGTGTTCTGAGAAACCTGATCTAGTTGAAGATGTTCAGGGGAGTTGGACTACGTGACCTTTAAAGTTCCCTTCCAACTCCAACTATTCTATGATTCTGTGATTATGTGATCACTGTCCCATATTAGCATGCAATTGTTACGCTTGAAGTTGTTTGGGACAACAGAGAGGTGTTACCCAGCTCCAGCAAGTTTTCCAGCCCTTTCCAAGCCCATAGCCATGCTGTCCAGCACTCCTCACTTACAAGGTCCTGTTTGGTACCCACAGGCTTTAGCCTACCCCCTATCAACGGGCCACTTTTCAATACGCACAGAAAGCCTGATGCTGCCTTGAAGAAGCAGGTCAATGTGCCCTTAATGCCCAGGATACCCAACAGCAATGTGGATGGCAGCTTCCCACACAACTTCTCAGGTAAGCCTGCTCCACTGCTGCCTCATGCACAAGCTTTTTCCTTGCACAAGGAGCACAGACTGCCTCATTCCTTAGCCACAGCTGGGATCTTGGGTCCATAGCCTGTCCTGAGAATTAGCAGCAAATGTGCTTTGGATTTACTTCAGCTTGGTGGTACTGGAGAAGTTGGTGCTTAGAAATCCATTGGAAAGTTGAGCTGAATAAAGCAGTGGTAAAGGCTTAAGTTCTGGCTTTTGCCCATACTGATAGTCCAAAATACAGCATTAGTGCCAGGGGGCAGCTGTAAGCGTAGAGCTGGGCTCCAGTGCAGTCTAGTAGGTATGCTCACTGTGCACCTATGAGTACCGCTGTGCCATCTTGGCCCTCTGCCTGTGCTGACTCTCCTGCCAGTTTTTCTGCTATCACAGCAAGGGTTGTCTCTGCATGGAAATCAGGGACTTGACACAATCGTGCTGTTGCACCCAAAAGTGCATAATGGCTTCTATCTACGTTCATCCCACTGCCTGCAAAGGAAATTCGGAACAAGCAGTGCTCTTCCTCTGTCGCCCCACCCAAATATGGTGTCTGTGTGTAGCAGATGACATACAGGACAGACTGCCTGGTGCTCCCAGGCTGCTTGCTGCCTGCAATAAATATGTACCAGATAGTCCATAGTAGTTCTTGTCTCTCCTTAGTGGGTAGCCTGCCTGAGCAGGGCGGATAAGAAAAAGAGGGGTAGGAATGATACTTTGAATGCTCTTTTCTAGTGATGCTACTTCAGTTTTCAAAATTGACCATAACTAGCCTGATATGGCCCTCCATTCATATTGAATATAGATGTGTATATGTGCACACTTGTGCAGTGACATCACTGATGTCAGTGACACTGATACATCAGTGACATCCAGATTAGCTCCCATCTGAATATTTTTGATTTTACAGTTCCTCCATACTTTGTAGAACATGCAACGTAGCACAAAACCCCTACAGAGTCCATAGCAGTTCATCTAGATTCTGTGCAATATTTGTACTCAATACTTTTAGACAGCTCAGATGTTTTCATCTACACTTTAGAAAATGAGCTTTTGAGTGCAAGACATGAAATTTTTGACCAACAGTGTTTTTGATGACAAATGGGTTTCATAAGAAATGCATTTATCATCTGAATTTTCTTCTACCTTGTAAATTTATCATCAAGAGAGTGTGTTTGCCAACAATTTGCATCTATATTTACATATTTTTATTCTCAGTTCACATTTGGAAGGCTTTTTTATCACAACTATCTAGACTAGAAATTGCATTTTTCCACAAGAGAAAGCTTAAGCGTTGTACAGTTTGCAAACAAGTACATTTGATGACAAATAAATTTCACCTTAGCATCTTTGACATACAGCCAGTGGGTACCTCTGAAATAGTAAATATTCATAATGCTTGGAAAATAACAAAATCCATAAACTACTACTTTCCCAATAGTATGCTAAAATGTACATGCACTCAGCTGCCCGCTGTCTATAATATTTCAAGTAAATGGAAACAGAGGCACTGTCAGATTTAGAGGATCTGGTATTGCTATTCCGTGGTGGTTGCTCCATGGGGATTCACCCGAGCCCAGCAGGACTCAGTTGCTCAGGCCTGGTGCTCACGGGAGGCAGCTGGAGGTCTTTCCTCAGAAAGTTACAGAGATGGGACATTACGGACATGAGACAAGAGAGGCACATGCCCACCTGAGGAGCTTACTGGTGGGGTGGCATATCCTGCTGGGCAGCACTGTCTCCCAGTGTGAGCCCTGTGGCACTATGAGCCTGCAGCTGGTCGTGGTACCTATGTGGGCCTGGGAGCTGCTGCCGTGTGTACAATTTTCAGGTTTACACAAGGAGATGGTGCCCATCTGGGGGTGGCTGAGCATTGGATGCTGGGGAAAGCAGTGAGCCTGACGGCAGTGAATTCTCTGAAGCAGTGACAGTTTGCACCCATATGTAATCTTGGCTGGGAGACCGGGTTGCTGTCTGCTCTGTGGCGGGGTGTCTTGCTGCGGTATGTAATGCTCATGTCTGACCCTCTTCTCATAGCAAACTCACAGACGGCCGTTGGTCTGGAGAGCAGAGAGGAGCCAGGATGTGGGAATGCCCAGAAAGGCAGACCCTGTTCTGACCCACAGCAGCTGTTGCTCAGTGCACTCACATGGCTCAGCAGCGACAACTGGTAAGAAAGTCCCCTGTTCCCTTTTTTCTCCATCTCAGCGTAAAGGCAGGTTAGAAGTGTATGTTTGTAGTGCCTCTGAACTCAGACAGCCCAGAGGTCCAAAGGGAACTAGTGAAACCATTGCAGAGCAGTCAGAGTATAAAGATTTGAGAGCAGCCTTTTACTGGCTTTGGTCTACAGCAGTGCTACAGCTGCAGCAGGTCCATGCTGTTTCCTAGTTTTGCTCTCTGCTTCATGTAGCTGCAAATGCAATCTGCAGGGAAGAGGGAAAGATGCAGAACAAGATGATTTGCTGGCTGAAGCCAGAAGCAGGGTGGAAGCAGTCTTGAGTTTAGAGATTTGGGTGCCTCAGGTCATTGGCCCAGGTGGGACTGAGTAAGGATTTGTCTCTAATCCTGCTGCTGGCATCAGTGGCCTCCTGCACGTCCCAGACACACCTACAGGGAGTTCCTATTTCTGAGGAATGGACTGAGTTGTGGTATAGGGTTGCTCAGCCTGCCATTTCTCCTGAACGGCTCATGGCAGAAGACAAGGAAAAATAAAAAACATCTTTAGGAATCTTGCACTTCTAGAATTCAACTTTGTTCTTCTCACTGCTTAATATAGGCCTGAGATGTTTTGTCAATAGTCACAGTGTGTCCTGCAATTAGACACAGATGGGAGTAGACCTGTAGAGGCCCAGCAATGATGACTTAAAAATTTCAGGTGATACTGGTTGTCTTTTTGATTTCTGGGTTAGCATCTGCTCGCTAGGACTCCACTCACACTGGGATAGCCGTGAAAAATCTTCCATGATGCATTTCCTTGTGCAATTGCTTTGTTTTGCCCCTTTCCCATTTCTGTTTGGTGCCCTGTGAGATGCAGAGAGTTGCTGCATGTGTGGGGTGTCTGGGTTACACTCAGGGACCCCCGTGGGATGAGTCCCCAGTCCTGTGCTGCAGCCCTGATGGCCAGGTCATGTACCTTCCTGTAGCTCAGGTCCTGCACAAAGCAAGTGCTGATAGAGGGAGGGTTTTGCACCTTTTAAATAACATGTTGTTGTTGTAGGTGCTATTTTAAGTAGGGATTTTCTGGAAAATCCAGCATTTCTGCATACTGCTGTTTTATGGGGAGTGTGTGCAGTGGGGTGGAGTGGTGACAAACAGGACTAAATTGCAGAGTGGAAACTCAGCTATTCAGAATCTCACTCTTGAGCTTTGCTGGAGATGGCAAAGAAGGAAAATGCCCCAGTAACAGACTGACAGGACTGTGTCTCAGGGACAGGTACAGGGAGGGTGCAAGGAACAGAAACATGGCACGGTCTCACAGCTTCTAGGAAGCAGTGACATAGGGACTTCATGTGCCAGGGATTTCAGAAAGGCTGTCTTGTTAAATGGCCACAGATTAACCCATCCAGTTTGAAATCCATCTATTTACCTTTTGGATTTGAGAATGCTTTTGACAGCCACAGCATACTGTGGCAATGAGTTCCATGATTTAATTAAGAGATGTATCAAAAGCATCTCCCTTTGTTTAAGCTGTAGCCCTGGTAATTTCAGAGGATGCAGGCTATTTCTTGGGTGGAGAGAAAAATCAATACTTTTGGTTATTGCCTTTCAGGGAGCTGAAGGAGAAGGGACTCCTCAGCATCAAATGCCTGGCTATCTCCCATTCCAAAGTCCTTCTTTGTAGACTTCGTGAGGTTTCCTTGGCAGTCATCAAAGAGGTAAGAACATTGTGCTGAATTTTGTCCCACGTACATGGTGTGTAGAGTGGATATGTGCTTGTTCATCTACATGTGTGCTCAGTGTCTCCCCTTCATTACTATTTTTAGGCCTTATTTTTTGAATTGCTGTCACCTATCTATATGATCTGTCTGTACATGTAGCTATATTTACTGGTATGTAGGTTATCTGATGCTCTCTTCTTTGAGCTAGGTGCCATTATAATGCAATATACAAGTGCAGAAACTGAGACACTAATTAGGTTATTTGCCACAGCCCAAATCTCTGCCCAAGCTGCAATTAAACACTGCAGCAGCTTTTCCCTCCCATCTTCCTCCCACTTTCTCTTCCTCCTCAGCATCCTGGGGGATTGACAGCAGGTCTTTATTTTCCAGTGTATCCTGATGATGTCTTCTTCTTCCTTTCTGTGTGCTTTTTTGTAATTTGCCCTTTTCATTCATCTATTTCCTCTGTCCACAAGTGGAATTTTGCGCAGTGGCCTGGCTGTGGGATTTGCAGGGCAGTTGTACATGTCTTCACTGCATCAACTCTCAGTTAACAGAGAGGTCTCAACCTAAGCTCCCTAATACCATCTGTGGCTATATTTCCAACTTGGCACTTGTCTGTGGCCTGAACCAGCTGCTACACAATTGCCAAATACATAAAATTTTCCTTTGCTTGCAGAAGATAGTAGGACTTTGCTCATATCCATGAAAATCAATCCTTCTCTCCAATATTTAATGATGTTGGAGGCTTGAATGCCCCTTGTGTTGTTGGACTCTACAAACCTGTCTGTTTAGATATGTAGGACTGGGATTCTCCCATTCTGAGATCATCAGGGTTAGGAGTAGAAGCCCTTTTAGCTTAGGTTATCTGATTTTTATATCACTTTTATACTTCGGAGGAAATTTCATCCTCTCTGTTCTACACACTCATATGCAGGGACATCTTTCAGCTTTCATTTCACTCCAGTTCCAGATTTTGCTCTCACAAGCACTTCTAGCACTTTGTTGTTAATTTTTATTAGGAGGCACAGCTAAGTGTGGGAGAAAGAATCACTGGTCTGTCCTTCAAAGTATCTTTCAAATGAAGCACATGACTCTCAGATGCTGCTTCCTTAACCTTGTGGGAGAGCCTTTTGGAAGCGGGGATTACTCCAGGTCTGAATGGAGTAGCACTGAGAGCTGTGAAACCCCACTGATGGCAGCTGTAATTGCATGTCACCTCCGAGACCCATGAGTGCCCTGAGGCCAACAGCTAGGCTTCTCCTGAGTAGACAGAGCCGCAGATGCACTCAAGTCCCTGCAGCAAATTAGTCTGCAGACTTGAGCCTATGCTTTCTGTTTCCTGGCTCAGTGCTTAAGCTGCTGGTGTTGCTTTTTTGAACAGGAGAAGAGTCCTACCTTTTTTTTTTATTGTGTCTTTATGAATTGTGCTTTTATGGTTTGAAATCAGCCCTTGTTTTCATTTGTTTGTTTTTATAATAACAGGGCGTAAAATCAAAGCAGTGTACACTGTGAGTTAAATAGCACACTTTGTTTAGGTGTAACAATATTTTGTAGGCCTGCAGTAAGTGGGCCTGAGGCTAGAGAAGAAGTTGGCACCAGAATAAGTGCCTTTCTGTGCCTGTGGTCTTCTGCCCTTACTGTGCTTTTGTCATCCCCTGGACACAGTGAGAAGTGTGCAGTTCCCTGGGACTTTTGTCTAGGGGAACTGATTTTCCTTACAGTGTGATTATTGTTTCCCCTCATGACTTCCCCAGGTGACCAACCTCCGCTCGAAGGTGTCTCACGCTGCAATCATCACTCTTGGAGAGCTCTTTGTGACCTTGAAGAAGGACATGGACTCTGAGGTGGATGAGGTTGCTCAGGTCTTGCTCCAGATGGTTTGGAACTCCCCAGAGTTCATTCAGAAAGCAGCCAGTCAGACCCTGGGCATCATGGTGGAGAATGTGACACCTTCACGAGCAATGACTGCTCTCATGGACAAGGGAGTCCAGTATGTTGATCTTTTCTAAATTATATCCTTCACCTTTTATTGTGTGGGTGGGGAAAAGGATGAGAGAAAAAAGGAGAATGATGGGAGGGAAGGGTCCTTTATTCTGCATGTTTTTTGTACTTGGTGACTAGATTCTCCAATCAACCTCACTTCCTTCCTCTTGTCTCCTACTTCTGTCCTCAACAGCCTATTTGTTCTCACAGTCTGTCAACATTTTCTAGATGTGGTGAATGATGGAGAAGTGAAAGTCCCTGCATAGGCTAGGGATAGAGTCTTGTGGTTTTGTGGGAAGAGGGACAATTTCAGTTCCAGCAGTGAGTGCCCTTTCATATTTCACAACTAACCACAGAGGTGCTGGGAAAAGCCATGCATCATCATTATGCCATTAACTTGAGAAATAAGGAGAGTAATTGCTGGGACATGGAGCACGTGGGGGAGGATGTGCTGGGTGTGGCACAGCCTGCACAGCAGGTGCAGCTTCTGCCAGGAGGAGCCTTGTGTGACTGTCCTGTCCTTAGAGCTCTGCTTTCTATTCAAATGAATGCTTCATGTTAGACTTGAGATGGTGAATCACTTTACAGGCACCTTCACAGACTGACTCCCATGGGATAGCTGAACCAAATGCTGCCTTAAAGTATTGCTGCTATGCCTGATAGTTTCCAATAGGCACCCTACAGAACAGGACAACCAGGCTAAAATGACTGCCACCCTTTCCTCAGCTTTGGAAAAGAGTAAAACTTTCAAAGTTATCTCTTGCCAAGTCTCACAGAACAAACTGCCTGCATTGCTGGATATTCTGCAGCTTCATGCCCCACAGTACTTTTTCCCCCCACTTGTTTTTTTTTTCAAGGCTCTGCGGATTTGGAGATATATAGGTGGAATAAGCCTCAGTCATGCTGCAGCTCTGTCTGTGTAGTGGGTCCCCTCTGATGGGTCAGCATGAACTGTCTTTCATTTCCCTCTTTCTCTGAGTTAATGTTGGGAAAGAAATTGGGTCCAGGGACACTGAATTCTTCCCTCTTCCATGCAGGCTGTCTTTCTGTACAATGCCAACTTTGTGTTTGTCTGAGGACAGAATCTTCAACAGGTGGCTAAAATTCCAGTGATAACACAGGCCTCCTTCTCCCAGGGATGGCAGAGAGCCTGCTATGACCAAGGCATGTGTTTCTGGCCCTCCTTTTCCCTCTGCCCCAGTGTTTGCTCTCATTTCCAGGCACCGCCATGTCCTGGTGCGGAAGTGTGCAGCCAAACACCTGCTGGCAGTGATGGAGAAGATTGGAGCCAAGAAACTGGCAGCCACACCCACCAGGGCCGAGAGGCTGGTGCACCTGGCGGTGAAGCTTGCTCAGGACTGTCACAAGGACACAAGGTAATGATCTTCATTTCACCTCCTAAAATATGGAACTGTTTGATGTCTGGCTATAAAGAGTAAAACTAGAAAAGAGTGGAAGGTAAAGTAAGTATTAAGTTACTTTACTGTGTGGATAACGTTCATAGAGTCACAGAATATGCTGAGTTGGAAGGGAGCCATCAGGATCATTGTGTCCAACTCCTGACCCTGCACAGGACACCTCAAGAATCACACCACGTGCCTGAGAGCATTGTCCAAGTACCTTTTGAACTCAGACAGGCTTGTTGCTGTGACCACTTCCCTAGGCTATCTGGGGAAATGACTGTACTGGGTAACATGAGGTTGCCCAGCAAGGACCATTGCCAAATTCCCATGACTTGAATGATTCTTTATTGAGATCAAAACAGCCCAGATTAATCAGTCAAAGAATTTTGTTTGGTCTTGTGCATAATTCAAAGCTAAAATCTTGGCCACTGTTCATTGCTGAAGGATCCCAAGGATTTATTTTTCATAAAGTTAAGACTGTCCTAGAAAAATTCCAGGTGTCTTTAGTCAACATGTTTAGTCTTTCTAAATCTGTTCTGCAGATTTGTATAATGCTTTTGTCTGTGGCTCAACAACCTCCAGATTTCTTCTTGAAGAAAGCTATAGTTTCTTAGTAGCAAAATCAAACCAAACCACCAAAAGCCCCTTACTTTGATGATTATGTTCCCATCAATAGATGCCAAGAACACATGAACAACTAGCTGCCCATGTGCATATGTACAGTATAGAATAATCAATATAAGCATGAGGTGTTTTGTCCTGGCTTCTCTGCCAGTTAAAAGAAGGTAAATTATTGTGCAATGACAGCAAGACACTGCTAATAAGCTCTGGCAACAAACCAGATGTGCTTTGCTTGTCCCCTGGGATCCTTCAAGTCTGTAAAAGCACACCCACAATTTCAGAGGGAAATTGTATTTTTCTGTTGCCCCGTGTTCTCCTCTTGCCTCTTGTGTTCATCTGACAGCACCGTGCAGTGACAAGTGGAAGTAAATATCTCTCTTTGCTGAATAGCAAGTATTGCACCAAATGAGTTTAAAGTATCAACTTATTCTGTTAACACTTTTCCTTTGTTTATTCACAAGAGAGAAAATACAGTAATAATCTCTATGAATTTCTCTCTTTCCTGCATTAGGTACTATGGATGGAAGATGCTGCATGTGTTGATGAGTCATCAAGAATTTAATAGGCTTTTGGAACAAGCTGTTTCCACACGTGACTTGAAAGATATTCTGGCAAGAATTAAGAAGAAAGTAAGTGCTTGGCAGGAGAAATGTCTCCTTCATGCAAGTATGGAGATTGCTAATATAAGATCAGATGATAATCTTTCGTTATCTCATTCCTCTTCTGCTGAATCATTTTGCTCCTGGGAATGAACTGTTGATCCTCAGCCTGTTTATCTACAGACAACAAAGGAACTAATATTATTAGAATTACAGTGGGGTTTTGAATATTTTGAATATCAGCCATAAACAGGGAAGGGAAATAGGAGAAAATATATTTACATTTAAGCATCAACACCCCCCCTTATCCCTCCCTTGCCCCCACTAAAGCAATTAAGTGAGAATAGTGCTTCTGAAGATAATAGAGTCTTTGCAAAAGATGAAGGAAGTAGTAGTGCCAAGAAAATACCCAAATATACAAAAGATGCACAAGTCAATCATAATTACTACAATTATTGTCTGTCTTCTGGGAATACTGCCCTGCTGTCATGCCCTGTGGAGCTGGAAGGAGCTTGGTGAATTCAGCAGCATCCAGTGGAAAATCATCTGTTTGTTTTTGAGTTTTTTTAATTCCTTTTCACTTACATTCACATTCTGGAAAGGAATGTCCTTTGTGCAGGAACATGGAGAGTTAGTACCAACCAAATCAACTCCCAACACAATGGGCCAGCCTCCAGAGAGTCCACAGTTTACCGCTGTTGCCTTTAAGAACCCTTGTTCCCTACCAGTTTGCATTATTCCCATTTATGCTCAAGACTAATGAACTCAGGATTTTATACTGCTGCTCATTATGGTAGCGCCTATAACTTGCCTTGGGTTATTGAAAACAAATAGTTGGCATCACTGAATCTCTAGCCTGTCTCCTTTTGTAAGTTAGGAAATATTTTCCTAAGCCTTTCCTGATAGCAGTGATCCTGGTTATAACTTGTGTTTTAAACAAGTAATTTCCTATTTTATCTTCTAAAGATTCATATTTTTTTATATGTCTTTGTAGGCGATAGAAGACCATGAAAGTGAACCTGCACCTGTTGAGAACCCCAGGAAGAGAAGGAACAATGGCTTGATGCCCCAGGCTAGAATGCCTTCTTGTGGAAGGTACGGATCATTTCTGATAGATTTGACAAAGCACATGACAAGCTTTACATGACTCTTCCTCAGGAAAATCTTTCTGGTGGAGATGACCTGTGCCCAAAATTGTTTCCTTTCCCTACAAAACTTCTATGGTAAAAAATGTCTATTTCTGCCTTACACTGAACACAAGTCTTGAAGGGTTTTCCACAAAAACTGAGAGACAAAGCTTGCAGCTCAGCAGATCCAGTGCAGTGGTGATGAGGACAGTGTTATGGAGGCTGTGAAAGGGTCACGTCTCTGCTGCCTGACTTGGGACAAGTAATTTGAATCACAGGGGTTTTTTATCTGAGTGGAGTCTTTTTTAGATAGATAGTTTGATGAGAAGTCCCGGTTTAGAACCAAGATGCCATTCCCAAAAATAGCATTTCCCATGCATGTGTTTTGGCCTGGCTGAATCATGGTTTTCTGACCTTCAAACAGTACCAAGTTTTATTAGTAAGTAGCAAGTCAACACCTGAGCAGTTCTGTTCGACAGATTTCTCCACGTGGAGTTTTTCTCTAGATATTCGTGTCATTCCAGCTGTTTGGTTGATGAAGAGAATGTTTTTCTTTTTTTCCCCACTGTGCTACAGTCAGCATTCAAGACAGGAATTTGGCCCTTGCTGTCTCCTCATGCCAGTGGGAGAGCTACTTGTACCCGTTCTTCTCTGAGAACAGAGGGGATTTATTTATGTTATGCTCAGCAGCAGCAGAAAGATGACCACATGCCTCACTATCATAGTTAGTCATTCCTCTCATGTAAAAGAGAGGTTGATCCAAGAGAATTTTTCGCAGTGGGTTTGTTAAGCTGTAGATCCAGTCTCTAGGGAAGCAATAATGTGAGCATAGTGATGGGATGTCTGGCTTCTGTTTTTGTCTCTGTTACTGATTTTCTGGATCCTTCAGATATGCCCCTATTCATCTATTTAGGTGCTTCTGAATTATTTTTCCAGATTGCCATGCCTTGGTGTAGAGAGACTTCTCCAGAGTAATTAATTTCCTGGTTATAATACAGACACCTGCCATATAATGAGGCATTTAAACTTTGAAGTAGTGTCTATCTTTCCCCACAAAGCAATGCTAGATGTGTACTTGGGTAGACATCTGAAGATAAATGAAGTGCATCTCCTCCTTGGTTTTCCTGAGTAAGCACTAGCAAGAGTGTTACTTGCAGATTGTCTCCTGTAATGATTGTCATGAGATCCAAGTTGTCTCTCAGGTCAGGATCTAGCTGAAATCAGATCATTAGGAAGCCTCCTCAAGAGGTTTTCCTTACAATTAACTGAAGATGTTATCACCAATAGGTCTTGGTTTTATTTTCCAGTTTGGAGTCTACCTCTGATGTACCCTTGTCACACCCTTCAAAAGTCAATCTTATGTTACTTCCAACTGTGGAAGAAACGGAGCTGCTCCAGAAGCTTTATGATCTCATGACAGCCAAAGAGTTTCAGACACGAATGGAGGGAGTGGCGCTCCTCCTAGATCTCTGCAAAAGCAGCCCCAGGCTCATCTCCAATAACATTGTCCAGGTATGTGGGGTATTGCCATTGCTAATTTGCTTTAGCTCCTTTCCCAAGCCCGTAGCATTTAAGTTAATTCAGTGTGTCTCGGTGCTACACCCTAGCTGTTTGGGACAGGCTGGTCCCTCTTACCCAAAATAATTTAATTCAGCTCCAGGCTTCAGGACAAGTAATTTCAGTCCAGATGTATTTCTCTGACAGGTGCCTATTGGTACTGTTCATGAGACGATGACAGAATTTACTGTTGCTGTAGCTTCTGTTGTCTCCTACTCCCAGTTGGGTTAAGTAAAGGAAATCCAGCCACCGAAAACGTGGCAATTATTCTCTAGACCAAAATGGGTTGGGGTGGTAAAGAGAAGTGTCAGGCTGGGTTGGTTTAAAAAAAATTTTTTTAGAAATACGCTCCCGTGAACTCTGTCTTCTCTCGCCCAGGCACAGTTCTGCCTACTTGTTCCTGTCCTCATCCCTTTTCTTCTTGGGAAAGACTGTTCTCGTACTTCCTGGGGGGCCTTTTTTCTCTTTGTAAAGAGGAGGAAAACAGCTAAAGACAGAACTTCTTTTCCTTCTCCTCCCAGTAGCTGCTTTTTCCCCTTTTCCAGAAAATCGTGCCTGATAATGTGACTGAATCTGCTCTAATGAGAGCTGCACGGCACATTAAACTTCAGAAGTCTACCTGTTAGTTAGACAAATGATCTGGATCCTGAAGAGTGGATCAGAGCCCTCCACTTCTCCAGACATAGGTTGTGAAACAGATAAAACAAAACTTGGATCCCAGCCAGCCACAGTTTTGCCAAAATCAAAATTATCCTTAGTACTTGAGGCAACTGTATAGAAAAATGGTTTCATACTTCTATACCAAGGATACTGTTTTCCATTAATCAAATGTGATTAATTTAATGATTTATAGGTGAAGAGAAACACCATAGGAACTATACTGTCCCCACCCAAACCTCTTAAAAACATATGAAAATCTTTCAACCAGCATGAGGTTGCTCAACCATTCCAACAAGTAGCCCACAGGAAAACAGCAAGCACTGACCTGACAGAAAGGATTACTTTCATCTTTTACATTGCTGAGTGCTTGTTTCTACATTCCTTCTTAAAGCAAAGACATTTTAATACAGCTTTCATGTCTTTTGTTTTCTTTACAGATTTTTGATTATTTTGTCCTGAGGATTTGCGATTACAACAAGAAAGTGAAGCAGCAGGCACTGGAGGCTCTGGCTTTGGTGATAGTCATGCTCAGAGATGCCTTAAACCCAGTGCTGATTGGTCTGGTGGAAGCAGTCACCAACAATCTGAACTCAAAGCACTTAGGGATTTATGGTGCAGCTGTGAAAGCACTGGAAGCATCCATCACTCACCTAGGTAAGGCTGACCTCTGACTTGGACTGTCTTCAGCTGTGGCTTCTCCCTCTCAGGGTCAAATGAACACTGACTCTGTACATAGCTGTTGTTGTCTGTAGAAATATCCAGCTGATATCCACCAGAAGCAGTGGTGGTGCAGTCCTTATGGACCAGTCCCCAAACAGGCTTGAATGTGTATCAGCATTTCCCCAAAGTCACAGGAGCCTTTGTCTCTGTGCTGCTTGTCTGCTTTGGTACAGAAGGAGCTGAACAATAAATCCTGGACTAGAGCTTTCCTAGAATTCTGGGACAAAGGGATTTTTGGAGCTTGCTTGAGCCCAGTTTGACTTCCCAAATGAATTGCTTTGCTGTTGGCATGAAGGGACACTGGCCCATCAGAGCTTCTGCCGAGCAGCCTCCTGGAAGGCTCTACATTATAGGCATTAGCTGGTCCTGTCTATTTTTCACATTTCTTCCTTGTCTTCCTTTTTCAAAGGGAATTTATGATTTGCCGAATTCATTTCTTTAGAACAAACAGGTATAAATCCAGCTGTAAATGATGGCTTGTTCCACACATTGTTCTGCATGGGGCAAGATCACTATAGCAAATAACTACATAGCCAAGGTCTGCTGTAAATTCCTTTGCCACACAGATTTATGTCAGCTGTGAAAGTGCAGCACTGGGTGAATATGTCTGAAAAATTTAGTGTTGAAGAGGCAGGTCTTA
>VZRE01012008.1:5825-56757 GCA_013396775.1 Cephalopterus ornatus
GACCAGTGGGATTGGGGGGGTGGGTGGTTGGGTTTTAGTGGAGAAACACCGGTGGAATTTTGGGTGGTTCACCTGCTGCAGATGGACAATGGTCATCCCCTAATTAAGAGACTTGTAATTAACGTGGGGGTCCTGGTCTGGCAACAGTGACTTGCAGTTACTTGGCTGCTGGCAGCTTAAATCAGATATTAGCATATATGGAATCAGATCCCATCAAGCAGGGTCGGCGGGTAGCTGTATATAAGATTTATTAGCTTATCCCAACAATAATGTCCCAGGGAAAGACACCCTGAGCCTAAAGCACTGATGTTCAGTTAACACACATTTGCAGGGTTTGATTACATCATTCATTTCTTCCTCCTAAATTGGAAGGAAAGAAACCTCTTCCCGAGGAAATGTATTCCAGGGACTCAGTGAAGCGGCTGGAACAGGCAGAGTATGGAAGTTTCTGAGGTCAGGAGGAAGCAGCAGCAGCCAAATCCAAACCCAGGGAGCGCTGAGGGGCCAAGGCAGTGAGGAATCAGGGCAGTGGGGCAGCCCTGCCTTGCTGCTGCACAGGAGCACAGGAATGTTTCGTCTGCCTGTTAATCCAGGTAATTCCTGGTGCTGGCAGCAGTGAGAGCCAGCTCACAGCTCGTTGTGTTCTGTGCTAATTTGGTTCTCCGCCAGCCCCTGGGCAAGCCCTGATACAGATCTAATCTGCTCTTCACAAGGATGGAGAATTCCTGGGGAAAGGAGAGGGAAGGAAGGAGGTGATGAATGTGACGTGGGGCAGGAGCTGTCAGCTCCTGGGGAGAGGTGGGTTATCGGAGCAGGGGACAGGGGGACTCGATTCCTCCCTTGGTGGCGGAGTGTTGGGAGCAATAATTGTCACTGGCATTTCCCAAGCCAAGGCTGCTCCGATCCAGGGCTCATTCCTGTCTGGGAATTCCCTCAGGGAATGGGTTGGGTTGGAAGGGACCTTAAAGTCACCCAGTGCCACCCCCTGCCACGGGCAGGGACACCTTCCACTAGCCCAGGTTGTTCCAGCCTGGCCTTGGACACTTCCAGGGATCCAGGGGCAGCCACAGCTTCTCTGGGAATTCCATCCCAGCCCCTCCCTACCATTACAAGGAGGAATTCCTTCCCAATATCCCATCTAACCCTGCCCTCTGGCAGTGGGAAGCCATTCCCTGTGTCCTGTCCCTCCATCCCTTGTCCCCAGTCCCTCTCCAGCTCTCCTGGAGCCCCTTTAGGCCCTGGAAGGGGCTCTCAGGTCTCCCTGGATCCTTCCCTTCTCCAGGCTGGACACCCCCATCTCTCCCAGCCTGTCCTCATGGAAGAGACTCATCTATGTCTATTCTATATATCTATATCTATACCTATACCTATATTTATATCTACCTATATATCTCCATCTATATATAGCTATATTCTATATCAGTATTCTATATATCTATATTCTATATCCATGTAAAATACATATATTCTGTGTCCATCACAACCAGTTTTGCAGCAAACAAGGTTAATTTGCACTATTTTCCTACAAATTAAAACCAGTGTTTCTGCAGCTTGTCACCTTCCGCCACAGTAATTTGTGGGGTTTCAGTCCATGAGCCCCCCAAGGCTCCTTGGCAACGTGGACCCAGTGCTTTGCACTTCCAAAAACCCCACTGTTGGGTGACCCTTGGTGTGGGACAGGGTATAAAGTGCTGCACCTGACTCCCGGTAGCTTGTGCAGGAAAAAAATCCTATTAACTAATGCTAAGCTTAATTAATTCAAACACCCCAAGATTTTTATGACTCCAAAAATTAAAGCATTCAGTACTTTTTAGCTGCTACGTGTATGGAAGCTTCAGAACCTGATTTCCCCCCCGTTTTTAGCCCAAAAAGTGCTGGTGGAGCTCCGTGCCATTAGATGGCAGCAGGACACGCAGAAAGGGAAAGAACAACATTCCCTGCAGGCACATGGATCTTCTCGGGAATGGTGTAGGATGTAATAAATGTAGAACATGCACAGGGCTTATGATTCCTGTGGCAGAGAGATGACCCACGCACATATCCTCTGTTATATTGATATATCGGATGGTATTTCAGTGTTAAAAAGACATGAATCATCTGAGTGTGTTCTGCTCTAGTTCAAGACCCTTGTCTCAAATAAGATACAGAGCAAGGCATAAACTTTATCCATCGATTTATTACATCAAAAACTCCCCCGAACATTCAATAAAGCTGGAGAGAAACTTTGGACAAGGGCCCGGAGGACCAGGACAAGGGGGAATGGGTTCAAACTGACAGAGAGTAGGTTTAGATGGGATGTTGGGAAGGAATTCCTCCTTGTGAGGCTGGGGAGGGGCTGGGATGGAATTCCCAGAGAAGCTGTGGCTGCCCCTGGATCCCTGCAAGTGTCCAAGGCCAGGTTGGAGTAACGTGGGCTAGTGGAAGGTGCCCCTGCCCATACAGGGGGTGGCACTGGATGGGCTTTAGGGTCCCTCCAACCCAACCCATTCTGGGATTCTCTGGTGTTGTCTCAGCCCTGTTGCTCCCACCAATCCCTGGGACACTCTGCATCCCAGGATGGGGCAGGATGTGGGGGCAGGACAGTCAGAGCTGCTGAGCCCCCAGTTCCCAACAGTGCCACGACCCCAGGGAACAGTCCCACACACCTCAGAGGGGCCCTCTTCTACTGTGGGAAGGCAGAACAAGAAGTACTGGCAACAACTGCAAGGCCAGTTCAGATCAGAAGCAGGAGAGGGGGGAGGAAAATGAACCATGAAGATGATTAATATCCGTGGAATAAATTACCAAGGGATTTTGGGCCATTTGAGGCTTCGCAAGTCAGCACTGGAAGGAAAGCAGCTGCCAAGGTTTAGTGGTTTAATGGTTGAAAAAACGCTTGTGGAAAGAGCACCAGACTCAGGCACATGTGGTAAATCCACAGCTGGGGTGCCAGGGCTGTCAGGCAGCCACAGCTCCCAGGAGCCAGCAGAGGGCAGCTCCTCTGGCCTGTGCGAGAGGGGAGAAAAATAATTTCCTTTGGTTATGGAGCGGTCCACTGGCAAGGTCTGCAGTTCTACAAGTAGAAAGAGGAATAGGAGGAGCAGTAACAAAGAGGGAATGACCACAGAGAAGGATTCCTTCCCACTATCCCATCTATCCCTGCCCTCTGGCAGTGGGAAGCCATTCCCTGTGTCCTGTCCCTCCATTCCTTGTCCCCAGTCTCTCTCCAGCTCTTCTGGAGGCCCTGGAAGGGGCTCTCAGGTCTCCTCAGAGCCTTCTCTTCTCCAGGCGAACCCCCCCAGCTCTCCCAGTCTCTCTCCATGGCAAAGGATCTCCAATCCCTGGAGCATCTCTGTGGTCTCCCCTGGATTTGCTCCAGCAGTTCCACATCCTCATGTCGGAGTCCCAGAGCTCAGGTGGGGTCTCACCTGAGCACGGGGGGAGAATCCTCTCCCTGGACATAACTTAACTTTCACAGAGATGAATTTTAACTTCATTTGTGCAACAGCCACATCTTGTCCTTCACCAGTCCCTAAAACAGGAGCAACACAGCAGCCCCTCCCGGTGCAAACTGGGGTTTCCTGACTGGGAGCCGGGGAGGTGACACAGGGCTGGGGGGTGATTATTAACAGCAACTCACGTAACGTGTTAAACTACCTGAGTTAGGAGCCCAGAAAATCACACCGTGGTTTTTTGGAAAATGATGAGCTCTGGTTTTCTGTCACTCTTGGTTATTCTAAGTCCGAATATTCATCCCTGCCCCAAAGAGTTTTTCTGCTCATTAAATCCACCGGGTGTTTGCTTCTCTCCTCCAGACTGACTCGCTTCCACAGGAGGGCACCAGATACCCGTGTTTAAATTGAATTTCTATTCCTTTTTTGAGGCTCTTTCTCCCTCCTGCTCTCATCAGTTCCTCCCCAAAGCACCCAGGCCTTGCCATTTGTACATCTCTCATGCTTTTAACAACACCAAAACCTGCCATATTTTACTTTGTCCTTCATTAGACGGATGCTGGTTCTCACACATCTGAAATCATCTTTTTTTTTTTTCCCCCCAATCCAAATTAGCTGGAAGTGCATTAGGGAATCAATCATCTGGGTTTTCACTGAATTTTTAAATTTACACACAGAATTCAGCACCAAATCTGTAGTTTTACTTAAGATTTTCTACAATCAGAGTCACCCCGTAGGTTTTCCTACAGATTCTTGCAAGATTTTTGTTACAAAATGATGCAAACTGCAGCATCCCTCTCCCTTACAGACATCAGGAAAATGTCCTGGTTTATTTATAAATCTCTCTGTGGCTCTTCCCTCTTGCAGGAGGAAGACGAACAGCCCGTGGGAGGGTTTTGGAGGTGGACGTCACCTTGGTGGAAGGAGGTGAAGCCGAGTCAAACAGCAGCTGGGAGCTGGGCTGGGACAGGGTGACACTCAAACCTCACGTCTCCCCAGCTACACCCAGGCTCCTGCCCCCAAATTCCTGGCAATTCCCAGGAATGGCTTGTTCTGTGTGACACCTGAAGGAAGGGGCACGTTGTGGGATGGGGTTTGTCCTTCCTGCCTGGGCCATTCCACGGTGCTCTTTGGTCAGAGAGAAACGGGACTTCCCAGAGGACCAGCCCAGCTGGACCCTTCGGGCCCCAAATTATCTGTGGGTTGACCAAAGCTCTCCAGAACCCCTGTGGTTTGCTCCCCTCTGCTCTCCTGCCCTCTCCAAAGCCTGGCTGGTGGCAGGATCAAGCTTTCCCAGGCTCTGGGCCAGTTCTGTAATCAGCTCCTATCCCACATTTCCGCTTTAATCCAGTTGTATTTTGTCCTTTCCTCCAAAAAAGCCTCAGTGCTGGGCGCAGGGGGGACCTTGTGAAGGCTGAGGGGGCTCCACTGTGACCGGGGCTTAGAAGTCAATTTAAAGTCTCCTGAGATTTTATATTTTAGGAAACACAGTGAAAAACCTCTCACAGCTCCGGGCAGGCACAGAAACGAAATCCCTTCCTGCACAGAGGCTTGGAGGAACCAGCATGAGTATTCCAGTCTCCTGCAAACCTCCCTCCCATAATTAGATCCACATGTTGGGCCCAGGTAGAGGCAGAACTGGGGCTGGAAGGTTTCTTGTGCTCATCTCTGGGTGTTTCTCCTGCTGCGTCCCAGGTAAATTCTGGGATTAACAGCTCCCAGCAGCCAAGGTCATCCCAGACACGCACTGCCCCAAGCAGCCACAGCAATGGTGCCATGGCTTTGCCTGCTCCTGTCCCAAAATCCTGGAATGGTTTGGGTTGGAAGGGACCTTAAACATCATCTAATTCCACCCTCCTGCCATGGGCAGGGACAGCTTCCACTAGCCCAGGTTGGTCCAACCTCATCTTGGACACTTCCAGGGATCCGGGGGCAGCCACAGCTGCTCTGGGCAACCTGTGCCAGGGCCTCCCCACCCTCCCAGGGAGGAATTTCTTCCCCATATCCCACCTAACCCTGCTCCCTGGCAGTGGGGAGCCATTCCCCTTTGCCCTGTTACTGCAGGTCCTCCTGCCCAGCAAATTCCCAGTGTCCAGGGCTGTTCCTGCAGCACCCACAGAGGGGTGGGAAAACAGAATCCTGGAATGCTGCAATGGTTTGGGTTGGGAGGGACCTTAAAGCCCATCTCCTTCCGTGGGCAGGGACACCTTCCACCAGCCCAGGTTGCTCCAACCTGCCCTTGGACACTTCCAGGGATCCAGGGGCGGCCACAGCTTCTCTGGGAATTCCACCCCAGCCCCTCCCCACCCTCCCAGTGTCCTCGAGGCCGTGTCCATGCAGATGACGTTCCTCATCCTCCCAGTGTGCCCAGGAGGAATTTGTTTGTTTGCAGTGGGCTATTTTTACTGCACCTGAGTTCATTAATCTCTCCCAAAATAACATTTGAAGACCCAGGGATAAAAAGGCTGTTCCAGCCTGCCACGGGCAGGGCTCAGCACCCCCAGTGAGCACTCTGCTGCTGGCACTCACTGAGGGTTTTTGTGTGCAAACCCAAACGCCAGAAAAGCTCAAGTGGGTGAAGTTCATCTGAAAGGGGGAGGGAAAGGACCTCTTTTCCCTGAGCTACCACTGATTTACTGTGATGGGAGTTTTAATCAAAGCCTTGTACCTTTGAGCCATAAGTTATTAGAGGGGAGCAGGGACAATCCTTTTGAGGACTTGCTGAGCTTTGGAGATTGTTGATCAAAAAATGCAGTCTTTGAGGAGGGTTTTTTGGGGGGGTGGGGTATTGTTTTGGTTTTTTTTTTTTTGCAGGCCCCACTAAACTGCCAAATAATGTCAGATGGCGGAGAACAATGTGAATCCCCCATCAAGAGCTATAAATAACAGCTCTAAATTACTCCAAGGGTTGTGTTCTTCCTCCCTCTTGGTCTAACTCAATCTTATTCATCCGGTTCCTCACCCTGAGCTGCTGTGTGGGAACCTTGGGCAGGAACCTCTGAACAGACAAGGCTGGAGCTCTGCAGGGCAGATTCCCACCATAACAGGCACGAGCCAGTGCTGCAGAGAGACTCCCAGTCTAATTCCAGAGCTGGTCCCCTTGGAATGTGTCCCCAAAGATGCCCCACAGGTTCACCCACTGACTGTGTTCTGCACCTGAGATCAAACACAGACCCGAGTTACACCCCGTGAAGGAGGTCCATGGCATGACAAGGTTCCTTTTCCCCCTGGAACGATGGATTAGTTTTGGGAAGGTCCTGGAGGGAGGGAATATTTCTGGCTGAGGCTTTAAAGAAGGACAGAGAGAAGGTTGAAGACAAGCAAAACACAAGCTGACCAGCGACAATGGAGGGGAAAGTTCCTTCCCAGCATCCCAAAATAACCCTGTGGGACAGCCAGAAGTACAGGGAGACTGTCTTCGTGACAGTGTTGTCTCAAGAGGCATAAACCAGCCCAGAGAGGGGAGCAGGACACAGATGGTGGCCACTGTGCATGTCATGTGCCACACAACACCATGGAAAGGGCAATTTTGGCCACCTCTGCCTGAGCCAAGGCAACCAAGGTGGCTTAGAGCGTTCTCTGCTCGTCTGTGAACATGGCCACGTATAAAACGGATTCATTGCATTAGAAATGTCACCCCAAAAGGTATTTATTGTTCTCTGTGATGGAGGGCGAGCCCGGCCAAGGATGTGCAGCCCCAGGCTGTGGCTGTGCCGGCAGGAGGGGTCATCATGGGGAATGTTAACGATGCTTTTGGGTAAGAGCCTCTCCATCACCTCTCCCTGTTGTAGCCATGGAAATGGCACCTTCTGTTCGGCCGCCTCTGATTGAAATTCAGGTGGGGAGGAGAGAAAAGCCAGGGGACAGACACGGGTGATGGAGAGGGGGAGGCTGCAAGGTACCCGTGCAGCTCCTCGGGGCTGGGCTCCTGGCTCTGATGGCAGCAATTCGGGATGAGAGTCACTACCCCGTTTTCCCAGCATGAAATCCAGATTGAAGAAGAGCCCCTGCCACCTGGAATACCCACTGGAATGGCAAGCACGGGGTGCCTCGCCCCAGACACCGCCAGCCTCTCCCTGGCAGAGCCAGGGAAGGAGAAGGGAGGTTCCTGGCTGCTTCCCATGGTTCTGGCTGCTGATTAAAACCCTCCAGGAGTTTTTTTTGTCTCTTTAAGTCCCCAAAGACATTTGCAAGAACCACAGCAGGTTGATGGCAGCTCGTCCATCAGCTTGGAAGGCAGATTTTGTCTGCCCCTGGCTTCGGGAGCTGGAATGAAGAAAGGGGCCCCTGCGGGATGAGTGGGAAAGGAACCACACCTTGGTCATTCTAAATTCGTGCTGTTACAAAGGAACCACACCTTGGTCATTCTAAATTCGTGCTGTTACAAAGGAACCACACCTTGGTCATTCTAAATTCGTGCTGTTACAAAGGAACCACACCTTGGTCATTCTAAATTCGTGCTGTTACAAATAGGACGCCGTGGCAGCAGAGGAGCATCCAGCCAAAACTGGGCTCTGCATTGTCTGGGGCAAACACAGCCACTAGCACAAAAACCAGATACGGGAGGTTTGGATTTGAGATTTAAATGCACACATCATCCTTAGTGTGGAAAGAGAACGAGCTTCATGGGCTGGTCACTGAGCTCAGATCCTGGCTTAGGGCATCTCCTCCCTCCCCTCCAGCTCTGGCTCAACAATTGTGCTAGGAACTTCAGCTATGACAAATCAACTCAAAATAATTCTGAACACTCTGTTTTCTCAGTCAGACGGTGCAGACAGAGACAGAGACACCCCTCTGAATAATTATGGATATTTTTCCTGCTCAAGTGATCACTTTGCCTCCTCCAGATTTCTCTCCACAGCAGCTCCCAGAACATCCCCTGCTGCAGGGGACAGCAGTGACTCGCCCAGGTAAGGGAGTCACATTCCTGGCAGCCCCAGGGACCAGCAGGAGCAGCAGCTGATACAGAGGGAACTCTGGACTGGATCCAGAGGGGAGGTGAGCCAGGATCAGCATCAGCACAGATGCCTTTAGAAACATGCCAGGCTCCAAAATCAGGAGGGGAAAAAACCATGCCATGGCAGAGGCATCTCTGTGCCTCAGAGAGAGAATAAGGAAAACGGCTCCAAAGGTGCTACTTAGAGCCCAGCTACAACCCCAGTGCCTGGAGCCCCTGATCCTGCATTCCAGTCATCATTTAAAGCCTGTTCCTGAGTGGAAAAGGGGCTGCTTCTCTCCTGGGATGAGCTGCAACAAGCCTACAAGTGCTCCTTTCCCCGTAGTGAGCCTCAGGGTCTTTGCTCTCAGGGGTCTCTCTCGCTCAGCTGGGGCTCCCTGCACTGGGGATGCTCCGAATTGGTGCCATGCTCAGGTCTGGTTCTAGTTTTGGGACTGGCTTTGTGCCTCAGTTTCCCTCCTGTGAAACAGAAATACGGTTCTGACCCCCTTTGGAAGCAGCTCAGTGTTCTCCTGATGAAAGTTGTCACACAGGAACTGTATCATCAATACAAATATGCTTGGGGTTGTTCTTATGCCAGGGCAATAAATCAGACCCAAAGAAGTAAAACCAACCAAAATCACCACGTTTAGGCTTAAAATTTCTCAGCTTACGTCCATTTCCATCTCCCTCCTCCTAGCCCAGTGCTGATTTCAACAGCACAGACCTTTCAGGCCAAAGTGCTCTGCCTTTCACCAGCATCAAACAATCACAAGGTAGAGCAACTCCTTCACCCTGACAACGTCCAGCAAACCCTCAGAGCCAAACCCAGGGCTGGGGTGGGAGAAATCTATCGGCAACAGGTTCCCTTTGGTCTCCTGGGGTCTTTGGGATCTCCTGGAATTCAGCCTTTATTAAAGTCTTTGTTACGTGGGTGGTGCTGGGTCGTGTTGGGCAGCACCTTCTGGGCTGATGAGTAACAGAGAATTCACTGGTTTAATTTCCCTGCTTTAAAAATTCCCCCCCCTTTGTGCAGCTGATAGATCAAAATCTGGAAGTGTCAGAGGGGGAAAAAGAGGAAAAAACCCAAATAAAATAAAGTTCTTGCCCTTTTTGCTCCTGTGGGGATAGTCCAGTGCTGACAGACACATCCTGTGGCACTGCAGACTCACCTCCCAGCACAGTGAGCATGGCTTTATTTTTTCTGGCTGGTGTGTTTTTGTTTTTTTTTTTTTCCTAATACAGCTCTAAAGCAGTTTTTCCTGGTATTTTATTTCTCAGATAAGCAACAGCCACCAGAGGGCAAGAGTCCTGCATCCTGAGCTGGAGACACGTCCCTGTGCATCCATCCCGGATTGGAAACGCTGCTCCAAACTACTTAAATCAATGAGAGGACTGCCATCCATTTCAGTGGTCTTTGGACTGGGTCCTAGAGTTCTTTTAGTATTAAAAAAGCCCCAACAAAGCCAGTGAGATGTTTTATATAAACTTAGAAACGAGGCTTTATAAACTGCAAAAAGCCCCTGGCATTTATATGCTTTGGGTTCTGCTGTCACTGGGACGTTAAATGCTCCTTTTTATTTATAATAAATTTATTTTTTAAATACCCATGTTATGAACAAGCCACGGCAACAGAGGGGGTGTGATCCAAACCCCTGCAACTTTTGTTTTAAATCTTCTCTGAAGAGCTGTGTCAGCCCGGTGCTGTATTGGGGCTGGCAGAGCTCATTAATGCTCGTGTCCAAAGACACTTTCAGGTCATAATTTAGCGGGACATGTTGGCATGTGCTTGGCTCCAGGCATGGAACCAGCTCCCTGACTGCAGGGAGAAGGGATGGAGCCTGAGGTTTGAAACCCCAGAGGAAAAGCCACCCTCCTGATCGTGGAATCATGGAATGGTTTGGCTCGGAAGAGACCTTAAAGCCCATCCAGATTCAACCCACCCCCAGCGTGCACTAGAGCATGTTCCAGGCTCCATCCAGCCTGGTCTTGGACACTTCCAGGGATGGGGCAGCCACAGCTGCTCTGGGAAAATCCCACTCCAGTTACTCCTGTCACCATCCCAAAGCCCTGCAGGAGGGAGGGATGGACACAACCCCGGCCACATCTGAACCTCTATTTCCCAGAACCATGAATATATAGAGCTCCTGGTTTCAACAACTTCACCCCCTCACTGGCCCACCCCAGAATCCAGGGCTCAACCACACTTTCCAATTTTACAGCTGGAGAAATGGCCCTTAGAAATATTTGATAGGGCTTAGACAGCATCCCAAAAGCTTCCCCTGGGAAGGACAGCAGGAGCTGGGCATTGCCTTCCTCAGGAGAAGAGCTCTGGCCAAAGCAAAATGGACAAAACCCTATCAATTTAACCCCTCAATGATATTTATGAAGCCCTTCCACGTTCTCTGATGAAAGATGCTGTTGAAGTGCCCAGCGTTGGCAGGAAGTTTTCCCTCCCACCTCCCGCACAGTTTCCAGGCAAATATCTTGTCCTTTTGAATAATATGGTGTGGAGTGGAAAGATAAACTGTAATTACGCCTTCCCTCAGCGTGGCTGGGAAGACAAACTGCCTCCCTCAGCTTTACTGCTCATGGAAAAATTGGACCTGGAACGTCCGTGGGAAGATTGGAGTGACTCGGAAACATCTGGGTCTTGAAGGTGCTATAGCTGGGTGTAAAGACAGTGCAGAAAAGCCCTGGGCATCACCAAGACCTTATTTTCACGGGGAAAATCATCTCCAAGCTGTAGCAGAAGTGAGGAGGAGCCCAGGGCTGGAGGAGGAATCGCAGGCACTTTATCAGGGAATCAGGAATGAGGGATGTGCCCAAACTGTGACACAGGGCTCTGTGTCAAAGCTGCTGCTGCAACAAGGGCATCCTGGGGGTCCAGCTGGAATTCCCAGTGCCCAATCCCACTGCTCAACATCCCTGTGGGGGTCACCAAAGGGAGAGGGTCAGAAACCCCCTGGTTACTCCGGCTGCCCTCTGCTTTGTCTCGAGATTATTTCAGCCTTCAGGGCTGCCAAAACTTGCACCAGCACTAAACCCACCTCGTGTGAGCACCAAAACAGCTCAGGAGAAAGCTCAGGAACATCCCAGGAGACAACATCAGCACGTCTCCCAGTTTGGAAGTGCACTTTTGTAACCCCCCAGCACGGGCGAGTGGAAATCCTATTTCGAGCAAAGCCTCGTGGCCCCCGAGTTCCAGGCAGAAAGGAGGCCAAGTGCAGGTGCCACAGTCACAGATTTCTGTGTGCCCTGGGGGAGAGAAATCCATCACCCTCTGGCCTGGTGGTGAGTGAAAGTATTCCCAGAGACAGGCACTCACGATGGAAAGATGTGGGAATGACCAGCCTGACGTCCAGAGGGAAGAGAAAATAACCCAAAGCCCCGAGAGAGGAAGGCAAAGTGCTTCCTTTCTGGCTTGGACGTGAGAGTTAATGAGCTGCTGTGGTACAGATACAGGACATTTCACTGGAGAACCTTCGGGGGGGGGACGTGTCAGTCTGAAATCCTGAGGAGATCCTCCCAGGAAAGTGCCTTCCTTGTGCTGCCTTCCATAAATTCATCAGGAGTGAGGAGCTGCCGGGTGACACCCAGTGCTGCTGCTGGTTGCTGCAGCTCTCTCTGGAATAATCTGTGGTTTGAAGATAAAGAGGAAAACAAAATGCTGCTTCTCATGAGGAGAAAAAGCCTCAAACAGCGAAATATCTGCCAGAAAAATGATCTGTGCTTTGTGCACTCGGAAAGGAGAAAAGCAGCTGCAGTTTTGTCGCTGTCGAAGATGTTTGGATTCCTAAAGTCTTTTTTTTTTTTAAATTATGATTCTTTGGTTAATTCCCTGATTTGTTCCAAGAGCAGGCCCAAGAGTCTGAGGCTGAACTATCACATTCTTTAGACCCTCCTTTAGTCTCAGTAAAAGCCTTTCAGAGATGGAGGATTTGTGATGGTGCTTCTCGCTCTGCCTTGACGGCGTTTCGTTCTCCCCGATAAAAAAATTCAGCCCATTTCTAATTTTCGTTCCAGACACTGACTTTTTTTTAAACGAACAGAAAGTTAAAAATGATCTCAGTTTCTTCAAAGAAATCTAAGTGGTCCCAAAGAGAATGGAAATCCCACACGCTGCTTGTCCTGAGCTGTTCTCAAAGCTGCAAGGTGATGGATTATGTTGCCAACACAGATACAAAAGAGGCAGATTCCTCTTTCTTTGGGTGTCTTAAATAATGAATTCTAATTTTTTTTTTTATTTTTGCGCGTTAATTTTTTTCCTGTGGCTTGATTCTTTTGTCTTTGCATAATTCCAGCCTTGCCATTTACTGAGAAGTTCTCCCTTACTAAATTTAGATTAGACTCTCACTTGCTTTCAGAAGAAGTGCTAATATCCCTCAGGTTAAGAATAATTAGATGCTAATTTTCAAAACCTGAAAGGAAATTATACCTCTAATTCATCACTTAGAGTAAAATAGCTGGGATAAAAGGCACGTGTGGCCACATTAAACCAAGGTTTAGCCTTTTTTTTTTTCCTAAACAAAAATTAACCTCGATACAAATGAAGATGATATGATTCTACTCAGATTAACGATACCAATTAAGTGAACCCACTTCAAAAAGCTCCTGGGGTTGGTGGCAGAAGAAGGATCAGCAGAGGAACCCCAGCTTTGAGTTGCTTTCCTGGCTCTCACATCTCCAGCAGTAACCCCTCCGCAGCAGCTGAGCCTGTGCCCCCTGACAAGTCTCTCCCATCTCAATCTTCCCCAGAAAAGAAGATTTTCTCTGCTGGGATAAGCAAAATTAACCCAAGGAGAACTGAGGAACCTCGGCTGTGTGAAACAAGGAGAAGAAGAGGCACCATGAGCTCATTGTGGTGGTCAAAGAGCTTCATGTGAAGGGTTAATTTTCTGTGTCAGCCTTAACATTCCCTTGGGCTTCCCAGTTCTTTCCCAGCATTTTCTGCTGATGTTCCTGAGGCTGAAGCTCTCCGGAGCTGCCTCCCTGCTGGCCCCTGCCCAGCCTGGCCGTGACACCTTTGCCGAGCCAGCACTCCGTGGATCTCCTTGGGATGGGCCTGTGGATGCTGGATCAGCCCATCCAAGCAGCAGGGAGGGAGATTTTCCTCCCTCTGGGTTGCCATCACTGCCTGTGGCACGGGGACTAAAATCCTCAAAGCTCAGCTGCAGGGCTGAGTTGGTTGGGCAGCGGAGCAGTAAAACGGGAGGGCAAATTCAGTGGGGGCAATTCCCCGTCTCCCGGACTTTTCCCACCTCTCCATGAGTAGGATTAGCACTGTTTTCTCATCCCAGCCGTGCTGTCACATCCTCTTGCCCCAGTTTTCCTTGCCAGACCCAGCAGACCAGCAGATGGCAAAGCTGCCCAGGCCGTGCCCAGGCAGCTCTCAGGGTGCTGCAGGTGTTTGTTGGCCCCTTTGCTCTTTGCCACCTGCCTTGACAGCCCCTGAACTGTGATTTTATCCATCATTTTCAGCAAGCAGCCAGGGAGGTGAACACTGGGAGCTGGAGTGCTCAGGCATGATCCCTTCGCAGCACTCCAGGAGCCCTCTGGAGCCTTGCAGTATCCCAGATCCATATGGAAATACAGCTTGAGAGATTTACGCTCAGATATTTGCTGGGGAAGGCAGCAGGCAACTCCAGGCACGTTGCAAAATGAAACAACCACCCGAGCAAGGCTTGTCATTTGATTGCACTGCCTCTTTTTGGGGATGTGTCACGCATTCAGAATCAGGCAGCTGAATTCCCAACCAAACGTTCTTTGGATGTAACAGCACAGGGAAAGGCATAAAAGTGCCTTAAAATAGCTGGGTATCAATCACATGGAACCTGCGTTTTTGGCAGAGGGAGGAGGCAATTTATGGGTCTGGACTCGGAGCTCGTAAATAAGAGCCTGTTCCTTTTCCTTTGCATTGGCATGTTTTTGGCTGTTTGGCTGTATAAATTCCCATATAACTCTGTGGATGGGAAGGCACAGACTGTTTTTGGGGGAAGACGAATTTGCCCCATTTGAACCGACTCAAGTTCTCTTGTACCTTGTGGGGAACTTCCTCCCGGGCTGGTTATTCAGTTTTCCTCCAAATCCTCTTCTGCTTCACCACCCCGAGCCCAGACAAGGTGCTTGTTTTGCTGAACCCGTTCTAAACATTATTTTCCTCAGAGGAAGCAGCAGCAAGTGAGTCAAAGCAAACAGGAATTTTAGTTTGTGGCCTCCACATGTTGATATTTGGTAGAGTCAAAATGCCTTTTTGAATGGATAAATAGATAAATACTCAGGTTGTGTCTGAGCGGAGGAAAGACAGAACAGCAGAAACTTTCTAAGAGTGTAGAGGAATTCAAGGCCAGTGGAATAGGAACAAGAATAATAACAATAATGATGATAATATTAATCCTCACAGAATCACAGCAAGGTTGGAAGGGACCACCAGAGTCATCCCAACAGTAACAGCAGCAATGATAATAATAATAATCCCCAAACCAAATGAACCCCATCCATCTCTGAATGGACCTTTCTCAGGATTTCTGAGAAAGACTTGTGTCTTAGAGGTCAGCTGATACACTGGATGATATAAAACGTATTCTTACATTACATATTATATTGTTGGTTTCTGTAAAAAATCCACAGTGTGTTAAAAAATCCACAATGGGTGTGAGAGCTTTAAGCTTGAACACAAAAGTCGTGAGGGTTTATGTGTATTTTAGGAACAGGCTGCTCAGTGCAGTGTTGTCTCTTTTCTCCCTGCACACCAGAAACAGCTCTTACACAAACACCTGTTTTCCAGAGAGGGAGCAGCTCTCCCTGAGATCCCCTTTCCATCATCCCTTTGGAGCTCAGGGATGGGATATTGCTGCACTGGGCGTCCTCAAACTCCAAAAAAAAAAAAAAAAAAAAAANAAAAAAAAAAAAAAACCAGTGAAAGAAGTTCTCCCCTTTTCTAAAACTGCTGCTTTTTTCTAATTCTTAGAATTAAAACTGAATTTTAAAAAAAAGTTAGGAGGGTTTTGGTGCCTTTTGCTGTTGAAGGGGTTAATTAGTGACCCCCAGGCTTAACAACGGGTTAGGTTTGTCCTCCCTTTTCCAAGTGCTGAAGGAAAGAAACGCTTTTAAAGCCTGGCAGGGCTCCTCCCTCGTGCCCCCTCCTCCAGCCCAGCTCCGGATATAGCACCATCAGCTTGAGGCTTTTATGGCTCTCGAGGGAAACTCAGAACATTCCTGAAGCTGAAGTAGCGTTTTGGAGCCCCTGGGCTGGAGCTCAGCCGCTCTCAGGGATAAATCCTGGGAGCTGCCAGCGGAGGGGGGTATTTGGTTCGAGAGGCAAGGGGCCAATAAACATCGATGCTGTTCCTTGAGTCACTAGTAAATAGTAAATGTTTCACCCCCAAGTAGCTCAGGGTGATTTCCAGCAGCCACTTGGTGATAAAGAAGCAGCACAAGCGAAGGGAGAGGGTGTGAGTGAAGAACTAACTTGTCTTGAAGGCTTTGCTTGCTGCCAAGTGGCTTTATCTCTGTGGCTGTCACGGGGCAAAGAGGCCAGTAAAGGACCAGGGCAGCAGCTCTTCAGCTTTTTGCAACAGCAAACACCCCAACGAAATTGCGGATGTCAATAAAAAGTGCTATTTAGGGGTAAAAAAACCCAAACCAACCAGTGATGCAAAACCCTCTGGTAGAACGGAGCTGGGCTGAAATACTGCCCTGGGTTTCAGGGAGGGATTGCTCCAGTTTTCACTCCAGAGGAGCTGGAAAAACTCAGGGGGGTTTCAGAGAGATTTGGCAGGAGGGAAACACTGAGCCAGGCAGAGAATCTGTGGCTGTGCTCATGTATCCTTCAGCCCTTTAAATGATTGCTGCTGGGAGGGTTCCCAAGAGAATTGGGAGGGAGGTGGGCTCGGCATTCAGCTGGGGGTGGTTCCTGCCTGGGTGCCAGCTCCCTTTTCCACCTCTATTTTAGGACTAATATTCTATAGATTATAGGATTAACATTTTATATATTATATAGAATTAAGCCCGTCTAGCAACAGATGCTGTCCTGGCAAATCCAGTTTTCTTAAACCTGTGTGACCACAGCTTATAGCTTAGGACTAGTATTATATTTATTACATAGAACTAAGCCTGTCCAGCACTAGATACTCTCTTGCAAACCCAGTTTTCTTAAACCTCTGTGACTGCTGGAGAAAAATGAAACGTGGAAGTGCTATAGCTTAGGATTGTATCTATATAGCTTAGGACCAATATTATATTTATTACATAGAACTAAGCCTGTCCAGCACTAGATACTCTCTTGCAAACCCAGTTTTCTTAAGCCTCTGTGACTGCTGGAGAAAAATGAAACGTGGAAGTGCTATAGCTTAGGATTGTATCTATATAGCTTAGGACCAATATTATATATATATTATACAGAACTAAGCCTGTCTAGCAACAGATGCTGTCCTGGCAAACCCAGTTTTCTCAAGCCTGTGTGCCTCTAGCTTATAGCTTAGGACTAATATTATATATATTATATAGAACTAAGCCTGTCTAGCTCTGGATGCTCTCCTGGCAAACCCAGTTTTCCTAAGCCAGTGTGACTGCTGGAGAAGAATGAAACGTGGAAGTGCTGCCTCCTGGGTGTTGGGCAGCGGAGCACTTGTCACTGAGAAGGAAGCAGGATGCAGCTGCTGGAATCCCCGTTTTCCACAGCCTTGCCCAGCTCCAGCTGGACCTGCCGGGAAAATCAGGTGTGTGGTGGTGGGAAGGAGGGAAAAACGCAGAGCCCTGGGCAAATGTGAGGGTAGGGCTGCCCATGGGGAGTTAAAAACAACAACAAAGAGTTACGTACTGAAGTCCTCTCCCATTTTCTTGGAGGGTGTGAGGAATCTGCACCAGGAGCTCCTACTCTTGGTCAACGAGTTCAGGGCGGGTCTTTCTACTTGAAAATCAATCTCATCGGGAGCCCAGGTTTCTAAAGCAAGGCTTTAGATCAGCTGAGAGAGATCTAATTCTTGCAGACTCGATTTTCTCCTCCGCTTTTTTCAGCCAGTCTCAGCGGACACTGGATGGGGAGCTCTGGGCTGAGCTCAGACGGGCTCTGCTCGCGCGTAGAGACACAAATGTGCATAAAAATGACAGTGTGAGGCTGAATTGGCTTCAGTCTGCCCACTTTACCAAGGAAACGGTTTCCTAACGTGCTGGCAATCGTTTTTCTGAGTTTGAGTTTGCATTAACCAGGAATCCTTCAGCTGCAGGTTGAGGAGCCAAAGGTAACCCAGTGTCCTGCTGGAGCTCCTGGGTTTCCTTGCTCAATATGGATAAGGAATGCTGGATTAGATTTTTAGTTGGGTTTAGGGGAAGCAGAATCAGCCCTTCATTTTTTTGGGATATGGGAGGTATTAACTTTTTTCCTGTGTTTTGGTTTTTTGGGTTTTTTTTTCACCCCTCTTTTCTGCCAAAATACATCAGGAAGAAAATGCAAAAGAAAAAGAAAACATGCCCAGAAAGCTTCTATCCATCATCACTGTGTTTTCTGGAAAACATAACAGAGCACTTCAGTTATGACAAACTGTAAAAGCTAAAAGATGTGCTCTGGTGTGCAAGTGTTTTTGGGTCTGATCCTCAGCTGAAACCCAACCCCACTCCTTTACCTGTCACATCCCTTTTCGTGCTTTCACTTAAACTCTCGGAAACGTTTATGCCGAATTTCTCCCCCATCTCTTCGATGCAACTTCTGCAGGTCCCCCTTGCTTTGGGAGATGGACAGTTATATCAACGGGATCATTTCTAATTAATTACATCAGGGAATCTGCCCCTTACGGAGTTGATCGTTACAGAGAGAAACCCACCCAGCAGCGACACATCCCCCGGTGGCCTGTCCATGCTCCAAACCGATTTGCTTCACACGAAAGGCGATGTCACCTGCGTGGCCAAGCCAAAACTGGGGCAGCTTGGCCTTAGTCTGCTGTTAGGCTTGATATTAGGGGAGAAAAAAGCCATTTCCTGGGATTCTCTCTGTCAGTTCTGCAGCTCCTGATGAAGATCAGTGGTTGGTAATTGGGGGGGTGGCGTTGAGCAAACACTTGTTCGTTCACTTTTCACTGCAACAAACGGGGTTTGCTGCAAGAACCGCGACAGCATTGGGCCAAAAACCAGCTGAACGGGAAACTGGAGGTTTTTCTCTGCTGCAATTGCCAGCACGGGGGCACTTCTTGTGTTAGAAGTGCTGGAACCTCAGGAAAGCTCCCTCCTGCTTTGACCTTTTCCCCCGCAGCTTGATTAGCGAAACGAAAGAGAGGATTTTTATCCTGCAGGGCCCCCCATCGTGATTAAAACTGCCATAAAATTCCTCCCAGGGTGTGGGAAAAACCCCCCAAAACTCCTCAATGGTCTTGGGAGCATTGGCAGGATTTGTCAGGCAGATGAAGCAGTGCCATTGTCCCCCGGGGGTGATGAAACACTGAGTGCAGGCAGAACAGCCATGGAATGGGTTGGGAGGGACCTTAAAATCATCTCATCCCACCCCCTGCCATGGCCAGGGACACCTTCCACTAGCCCACATTGCTCCAACCTGGCCTTGGACACTCCCAGGGATCCAGGGGCAGCCACAGCTTCTCTGGGGATTCCATCCCAGCCCCTCCCCACCCTCACAGGGATTTCTTCCCAATATCCATTTGTAAACCTACCCTGTTTCAGTCTAAACCAAAATTTTAAACTTTTTCTGTCAAAGTCATATTTGGGCATTAATATTCTGCATTTTCCTTGAAAAGTTCTGGTGGTGAAGGGAAAACCTGTTCCCTATCCCAGCTGGGGTGTGATATTAACACTGACCCAGATGCTTCTTTCCCATGCTGTTACTGAAGGTTAATTTAAGTTAAACTTTATGGAATCTTTAAGGGCATATGGATAATGCAGCTTCTGGGGTGGAAAGGCTTAATTAAAAATTGATTCTGAAAGCACTTGCAGATACCTGATGTGCTTGCTGAAGAGTATTAAAGGTATTTTAATTACTGTAATGTCTATACCTTGGAATGGTAAAAAAATCCAGAGCAAGCCTGGGGTTTGCTGGTTGATCATGTGAAAAAACCAGGAGTTGTTTTACATTATTACCTAAACCTTGTTTGTAATGCAGAGCACAGGGGTTATTATTGAAATTAATGTGTAGGACAGAGCTGAGGAAAATAGAAATGCTGCTTTTTCCCTTGATTATATAATTTTGGAGGAAATAAGGACCTTCTGAAGCCTTCTTCGTGTTGTTTCACTCTGGATTATTTATGTTATTATATATTGTATTATTATAGGTATATAATATTATTATTATATATTATTACGTCAATTAGACCAGGGGCAGTTTACTGATGAGACTATTGAGGGGAGAGAAGCTGCTGACAAAGTCCCACACTACTAAGCTTGACTTAGTGCTGTGTAATCTTAACTGAGCTGGGTTTACTTCATAAAGCCGAGCAAAAATGCACGTTTTCCTATCGTGGATTAAAAATAATTCTGCTTTTTCTTTAGCTGACAGCAAATCCAGTGGTCACTCTGAATTATTCCTGTGTTTTAAGGTGTTTCATGTCTGTCTGTAAGTTCCGAAGGGAATTTTTTGGAGCAAGGTCTGTGTCCTTGCAGGACCAAATCTGGGTCCTTTTTGGAAGCTCCCAGTCCCTGCTGCAACACGAAGTCATTAAAGTCATTAGGGGTAAATCCACATTTTGAACCAGAGGAAGAACAGACCTGGAGAAGCAACTTTTTTGTTTGTTTGGTTGGTTGGTTTTTTTGTTTATTTTGTTTTTTGTTTGTTTGGTTTTTGTTTTTTGTTTCCTTTGGTTTTTTTGCTTGTTTTGGGGTTTTTATTTTTTTTGTTTGGGGTTTTTTTGTTTCTTTGTTTGGGGCTTTTTTTTTTTTGTTTAATTTTGTTTTGGTTTTTTTTTCTGTTTTTTTTGTGTGTTTGTGTTTGTTTTATTTTGTTTTTCTGTGTCTGTGAGGGTTTTTTTTTGTTTGTTTGTTTTTTGATTTTTTTTTTTGGGGAGGGATTGTGTTTTTTTTTTTTCATTGTTGCTGTTTTTCATTTGTTGGTTCTGGGGTTTTTTTTTTGTTTGTTTGTTGTTTTTTTGTTTGGATTTTTGTTTTGTTTTGTTCCGTATTTTTAATTTACAGTTTCTCTCCAAAGTTTCCCCGGGATTTAGGATGAAATTTCCAAGGGTTTCATTAATGACAGAGCTTTCCATCTTCCTGGTTTGGAAACCTGTCTTTCCTTCTCCGTGGCTCAGCTCTCCCTTTACAAATCACGGGAAATCATAATTCAGCCCCGTCTTTTCCCCAAGAGGATTTACATTCTTGGGTTGACAGGGATTGTTCTCTTGCTATTTGTTTATAAGGAATACAGCAAAATGGGCTGGATTTCATCTGGGAAATGATGTTTTACTGTAAGCAAACTGAATGAGAGCACAGTAAGGATCTGGAGCCCAAATGAACTTGGTCAAACTTTTTTTTTTTTAAGGGCTTAACTTTAACTTTTTGCTGTAGAAATGTAAGTTTAATTCCTTGATTCACCTCATGTCTCGCTCCCACTGAGATCAGAAGTGCTGGGAGGGATCTCTACCTGAAAATCTGTCGAAAAGGAGAAGACACGTTTGTGTAAATATTTATATAAATATGTCATATCAATATTTTAGGGGGGCAAGGAACAAACAATCAAACAGACTCGCAACTCCCAAAAGTGCACATTCCCCCCCCCAATAATTTATTTGTTCACCTGGCAAGGTTTTATACACATTCAGTTTTGTTCAAGGAAATGACCAGCATCAAACCTGTCACATGACAAACCTTTAAAACATAGAAAATTCAATGACAACAGAATACAAGGTTCGGAAAATGCAGGACCTGGTTCAGGAAGCATCCTGGAAAACCACTGGCAGCCAAACTCGTACGACATGCAGGCAAAACGCTGCAGGCAGAAGGAAAAAAACCCCAGTTTTGCAACCAAAGCCCCGCCCCAAAAAAAGCCCAAAGCAGCCCGTTTATAATTCCCACGGGGAGAATTGAGCATTCGGGGTATTCAGCAGAGGGTTTGTACCATTAGCCGAGTGGAATTGCTTTGGGAGTGGAAATCTGCTGGAATTCTGGGTGCATTTGTGTCTTCTTCTTCAGACAAGGGGTTTGCAAGGAGCGAGGTTTTGCAGCTCGGAGGAGGAATTCAGATCAGGGCAAGAAGGTCTTGTTGGGAAAAGAGAATGACTTTTGTTTTTCACTGTTAACCCCTGGAGGGGTTTTTGACTGTGAACAAGGCCTTCATTTCCTTGTGATGATAAAGGAGAGGCTGTTTTCTCAGCCCGGGTTTGAGCTCAGGATTACCCTGAGACAGAAACCTGCATCAAGCAGACCTTGGAGGGTGTCGTGGGACCAACAGATGTGTCATTTCTCGTGTGATAGCTGCACTACAAAGTCTCCTCTTCAGCAAACCACTTCCCCTTAGCCCACGCTGGCCGTTTTCTCCTCCTCTGTCAGCATGAGAAATATGCAGTGAGAAGACATGACATTTTCCTCCAGTCCCTAAGAAAAATGCTTCGTCTGCCCCCTGGGAAATAAGAGATTCGATGACATTTATCAAGAGCCGCGTTTGGATGCACCAGGGGCTCTCTCTGTAGTGCCTTGTTTTGTAATACTGTCAGGGATTAAACAATCTGTTTGGAAATACCTTCAAAAGGAGTTGGTTGTGCTCAGGGATTAGCTCCCTTTTTACAGATGGGGCACTGATAGGAAAAGCCAGGATTGGCCCGGCCGGGCAGCGCAACCTCCTCCCTGGAAGTCTCATTATAATTAGGCAAGAAATAGAATTGATATTGGATAGATTCATTCACAAAAAAGTGTTAGTTGGCTCCCGGGCTTCTGGGGAAACCACTTGGGATGATGTGCCAGTGAGATTCCAAGGCTCTGGGTGGGAGGGGATGGGAAGGGAAGGGAAGGGGTGTGGGGGGAGGCAGAGACAGCAGATGCACAAAGTGCCCTCCCAGCAGCTCCTGCAGGAGTTACGAGACACCTTCTCCTTCTGGCAGACCACGACACCGTGGGGCAGGTCCCAACTCTGCCTGGAGCTCAGGGCAATTCTTTGAAGACCAAAGTGGCTTTTCTGTTTGGCTCTGCTGGGGGAAGGGATCATCCAGAAATAACCGGTGTCACCAGCCCGGCCCCTGGAGTCAGTTTTCAACATTGTCTTGCTTATCCAAACCATATTAAGGCAGGAAAGAGGATAAAGGTATCTCTGAGTAGGATATGGAGTTAATTAATTCAACATGGGACAGCTGGAATCTTCCTTGAGTGAATCGCTGAGTCTCTCTGTGCCTCAGTAGCTTTATTTGAAAATGGAGTTCCCAATAAAAGCCCATTTAAACAGGAGCAGCGGCTGACAGGAGGCCAGCAGGCACACCCAGAACAAAGCACTTGCACTTCAGTCAAGCAATAAGATCTTTTTTAAGTGCCTTCAATCAGTATAAGATGCTGCAGCCTGTCAGAGTTACCTTTCAGAAAACTGAAGGAGTCAGGCAGGGAAATTTTGCAAGTAAAGCTGAAGGTGCTTTGTAAAATCCATTTGCTTACTCTGAGCAGAAAAGCAAGAAGCTTAACCTTTTCTCTCGGGTTTTAAAGGCTGGAGAAGGGAAACACTGTCTTGCACAATGAAAAATTTATCCCTGGACTCGGCAGAGCAAAATAAATATAAAACCGAGAAGACATTTATTTGGATAATGGGCAGAACTTAAGTATTTGGGATTTGAGTAATGTTACAAAGTACATGAAGCCTCAGAAACATAAGATAGTAAATCTGAATTAACTGTGCAAACTGGACTACTGAACCTTCCTGGCCCTGGGAGGAGGAGAGAGCCTTGGGAATTATCTTTATGATGCTCCAGCTCCCGGCTCTTTGCAGCAGAGACTCTGCTCCTCTGGAGGTGGGAATCTTGGCTGTCACTCACTCCCAACAGACAGGACTGACCCGAGGGGAGGGAGGGCGTCCCATCACCCCTCAAAGGTTTCACTCAGGACACTCCAACTGCTCTGAGGGAAGTCATGGCCCTGCACAGTGTCCTCACTGCCCACCGGGGCAGGAGCTCTGTCCTGTGCCCCTGGTGGGAGGAAGGTTTTACGTGTGATGGCAGATGTTCAGCCACTGGGAAAAAACCTCTTGTCCTGCCCGTGCTTCTGGACAGACGGACACATTCAGCCTCTTTCACCAGCGCCAAGTTCCCTTTAAATAACACAAAAATACAGGCTTAAATCTGCACTCCTTTTTTTTTTTTTTTTGAATTTTATTTTTTCTCTTCTTCCTAGAGCTCCTTCTATGGTTTTTGAGACTTTTCAGTCCAGATTTCCATCGAGATGACAAGTGCCAGTGACCCTGCTGGTGACAAGGGAAGGGGGCAGATTTTCCTGCAGAAATTCTCTGGGTGAGCCAAACAAATGATGTGTTTGTTTGTGCTGGCAAACGTGGCAGCAGCAGAGGTGTGGCTGGGACCAGGCTGGCCTGATGCTGAGGGCTTTTCAGAGTCCTTTAGCATCTGTTTGACAGAAAAAAAAAAGGATAAGGATGAGACCAAGGCTTCGTCATTCCAACCTCTGTCTCTCCCAGGCAGGAGCGCTGTGCTCCGAAGGTGCCTTATCCACGTCCATCCCGACACTGCCACCGGCATGGGGAGTTATTTGTCTTCATCTTACAGGTTCACATTGTGTTGCTACTTCAGAATTGCTGTGGAATGAAATGAATCCCTTCGTGTCAGCCTGTGTGCAGCTCCACAACCATCCCCTGGCACCCCGAAACCCAATAAATCTAAAATTGCTGGAGTCACTCCGTGCAGCTCTCTCAGCTCCGAAGGAGAGGAGGCACAAAGGACCTTACTGGCTATAAAATAACTACTGGTTCTAAAATAAGATAGGGTTGGGCAGCAAGTGTGTGCAGGGAAGGCTTTAAATCTTGCCAGTCTTGCTCAATTTAACGGGTGTTTTTCAAACTGTTTCGAAGTTCAGGTTCTGTCCAAACAAACGTCCCATGTATCCGAACCCCCTGAGGCTGCGGACCTCGGCCACGAGTCTCACGTGACTCTCTTATGAGATTTCCAGCTTTCCTCCTTCTGGTCTTGGCTTGAAGTACCATGAGAATATTTTCTTTCGTGGTATTTCCACACTTCTGCTTTCAAATTCTAGACTTGAAGTACCTTAAGAGCGAGGTGGGTTTCTTATTCAGACTAAAAATGGGATAATGCCGCAGAAGGCTGAAATGCTCTTGACACTGGGCACTTAATACTGAGGGAGAGATGAATAAACAGTGATTCCTCATCAACAACACCAAGGTGTCCTTTCAAGGCCCTCTCCTGGGAAAGTGAACCTTGTCTGAAGCCCTTTCCTTGGATAGTCAGCTCTGGAGCTCACACTGAGCCATGAAGCAAAGGGTTGTTTCAAGGAGCTGAATTCTTACTTGGCAGGCTCAGGAGTTATGTCAAGAGCTGCTTATTTCTAATATTGTACAGAGAATTCCTCCCACTATTTCTTCCAGATGCTGACCATCTCTACTTATTTATTTATTTGGATTAGCTGTATTAAAATATAACATGCTTCCAAATGCTTCTCTCCCAAACTCCCAAAGGATGGCCCTTTCTCATGGGGATGGATGTCTTTAAGCCATTTAACTCCCACTGCTCAGAACAGGGGTAAAGTTCCTGACTCCAGGAATCTCATAGAAAGCTTGGAGCACTTGGTTTTGAAGGAGTCAGAAAAGGAATGTAGCAAAACACTGGACAGGGAGACAGCAAAAACTCTGCAGCTTTTCCAGTGACTTTGGCACTGATCTGGCTATCAAGCACCTGAGCAAGGAATTCCTGAGCCTTTCAGCAGGTTCCTGCTGGACTCAGGACAAGAAAAACAATTGGATGAGTGAGAGGGGCCTCTTTGGGCCTTGGTTGATGACGACTTACCTAGTTTGGGGTTTTATTAGACCCGCATCAAAGCGCAGAGACCGTCCAAGGAAACCAAGGACACATGCAAATTTTCCTTGGCTCAGGGTTGGATGTTTGGGAGGTTGGTTGCACAAAACAGAAGAGTTCTGGTTGGTCTCTGAAGCTCGGTGGGGTGCAGTCACGGGGACCGAGTTCCCCCGGCAAATGGAGTTTAAGGAAATCCACAGCTGAGGTTTAGGGTTTTTTTGGTGGGGGCAGAGCCTCAAAATGGCTCTAAAGGTGGAGGTGTCAGATGCTGAAACCAGCACGGGGTCTTTGTAGTTCGCTCTTTCTCCTCCACTGCACCTAAATCAGAGCAGCGGGAGCTTTGAAGGAGGAGAACACGGGGAAAAAGCCTTTAAATGTCAAGGAAATCACTTGCAGGTCCCTCAGAAGACCATCCACTGCCTTCAAGGGGCTTTGTTCAGGCTCCCAGCACTCAAAGACCTCACTCCTCAGGAGGTCTGGCCCTGTTTTACAACGTGCTCTTGGCTCACCTGGGCCCTTTCAACAACCTCCTCCCACTTCCCAACAGAAGGAGCGACACCCCCGCGAGACCCCCGGGGTTCTGCAGCCGCCGTCACACGTCCTCCCCGCTGTCGCTCAGAGAGATGGTGTGGATTTTGACGGCTGGCACTCCGCAGTTCTCGTGGACGAGGTTCCCCGAGGTGCCTGCACAGCAGCACTCCTGCAGGAACCCTTTGCTCTTGGCTTTGGCGGCGGTGCAGTCTTTGGCCACGGCGCTCTTCGCCGGCATGTTTTGCACGGCGGAGAAGATCTTCCACTCGCAGACCCCGTCCGACTTGGAGATCTTGTAGAAGGTTTCTCCCGATCCCACGGGGATCCTGACCACCCCTTTGCCGCCCCCCACGCTTTGGCTGGTGGGGTGGTTGAGGTTGAAGCTTGGGACTTGCTTCTTGGCCGGCTGCTTCCTGGGGAGGCACTGAGCCCTCAGGACGTTCTGGAAAGCTTTCTTGAACTCCTGACTGGAGCAGGGATAGATGATGGGGTTGATGCAGCTGTTTAAATATCCAAGCCAAAATGTTATTTTAAAAAGTGTGTCCGGGGGTTTGATTGCAGGAAAGAAAGAACCTAAAATGGAAAATACAACACGGAGTGTTAAGGCAGAGAGGCAGTGAGAAATCGCAGGTAACCAGAGAAACTAAAACACTGGGAAAAAATAAATAAGATTCTGTTCTGTCGTGGAAAAAATTGTGAGTCGAAGCACAATTCACGCAGGAGGAAGTGATTCAGAATATATGGTGTCAGACAGTGGCATGGGTGTTCTGTCAGATATCACTCAATGCAGCTGTTTTATTATATTCCCTTTTCCAGCCCAGCTGATACCAGGGATGGAGGAAAATTGCCTCCTCTGGGACTCCTAATTCAAGATTAGTTCCCCAAATGACAGCCATATCTAGGAGGTCATCGCAAGGGCTCCCAAACGGCAAGAAAATCACACCATTTCAGAAGTCAGAGTCGGAGAAAAGAAGGATTACTGGGTTGACTGTTAAAATGTTGAAGTGTTGGGCGCTCATTTTCCCCGAAACTTTTGGTAAAATCTAACTGTGCCCATTTTCCTGTCTCGTGGAATGCATCTGAAATTCAGAGAAGTGAAAGGAAAGGTTCCTTCTTACATCTAAGAGCACTGAGGAGGCTCTCGTGGGCAGCCAGGATATATATATATATATATTTATACATTTTCTCATATATACTTGCAAGGTTTCCTCCCAAAGATGATTCAAAGAGCAGGATCTTTGATGTCTCCTTAGTAAGGAAAGTACTATGGGACTTCTTATTCTTAATTATGAGTTACCTGCTGCGTTCAAATCTTGGGAACATTTTTCCTGATGCCAAACCTTTGGGGTTTTGTTTGACTACGACTTGAGCTCCCGATTTGAGAGCAAATTTTAACTTTAAATGACTTGAATGGGATGTCAGTAAATGCTGAAGCCATTTATTCATGGAGAGATGTTCCTATAAAGCTACAGAGGCAAATTTAAACCACCAAAGAGTCCACGCTGCTGCTTACGGAGAATTGTTCGGTAATTTATTATTCACTGGAACACCATTGTAACAAGATCCTCTAATTTTCTTATTTGGGACTTTGCTTTGCTTAGGAATAAAACCAATATTGTCTGATTGAGAATGAACAAGAAAATGAAACTCTCTGTAACGTTGGGGTGAGAAATAAGTGAAAATAGCACTTCTAAGATCAATTTTGCAAAATGATCTACGTATAATCTAGAACAGGGAGTTATTTGCCATCTTGTCAAGGGCTGTTTCTTGCCCCCTTTAAATGAAAAGGAAGAAAAAAAGGTGGTTCTGTCACCTCCAGTGCCAGTAATCAGTTCGGGCACGGGAAGAAAAATAATTTCCCAGAAACATAATTGGCTTGTTTTGGAGTTTGTAAAAAACAGAAGTTTTGGCACTGACAAATGCTTGTCTTCCTGCTGCCCCCGGGAAGATTCGAAGTGAGGAAAGAAATGCTGTTTAGGCATCGATGCATCTGTCCTGCTCTGCAGTTTCACTGCCTCTGGAAGCAGCTCCTAAGTTTTACAGGAATGGATCCGTTCCTTGGACCTCCCCTGGCTTAAGGAAAGCAAATAGCATTCTAATTTAATTCTGAGAGCTGCTGAACTGCTTGAGCCTCTTTCTTCCTGTCTTGGTCAGAGAAACCCACAGCACTTGCAGCAAATGCTTTCAAGTGGCACAAGCAATTCCCAGGGTGGTTTTGGCCGTGTGGGAACGGATCAAAATATTGAGTGTGTCTGTCAGCAGCCGCTGCAGGGCGGGTGATGGTTTGTTCGCGCTGCTGAACTCTGGCTCCTCGACTCCCTCTGAGGGCAGCTCGTGGTCCTTCTGCCAGGGAGGAAGGGGGAGATGTGGCAGGGGGAGAAGCCTTTTGGGTGTCTCTGACCTGGGAGAGGTGCCCTGAGAGCCGGGTGGGCTGGTGTGTGGTACAGCAGAGGAGGGAGGCAATTGAGTCACAATCATCCCAGAAGGGATTGGGTTGGAAGGGACCTTAAAATCACCTCGTTCCACCCCCCTGCCATGGGCAGGGACACCTTCCACTAGCCCAGGGTGCTCCAGCCTGGCCTTGGACACTTGCAGGGATCCAGGGGCAGCCACAGCTTCTCTGGGAATTCCATCCCAGCCCCTCCCCACCCTCCCAGGGAAGAACTCCTTCCCAATGTCCCATCCAAGCCTGCCCTCTGGCAGTGGGAAGCTGTTCCCCCTTGTCCTGGCACTCCAGACCCTTGGAAATTGTCTCTCTCCAGCTCTCTTGGAGCCCCTTTAGCACTGCAAGTGGCTCTGGGCTGTTCCCAAAGCTTTTCCCTCTGCAGACAGTGCAGAACACGCCACAGGAGCTCAGTCTGTGGCCTGGAGCAGCTGAACCTCTGAATCTATCCCCAAATCTATCCTGGGCACCAGTCTCGCTGCCTCTGTGCTGGCTCAGGTGGAGAGTTTCACTATTACTTTCAATATCAACCACGTTTTAAGACCAAAAATGCTCTTTTGCAGCTGTGCACGACTAAACAGGCACATCCACAACCTCAATTTTTTCTCAGCAAATCAATGCTGCTGTCCTTTAGTGAAAAACAACTAAATAACATTCTCAAAGAACTTTCTGGCTGAAGTCATTGGCAGAGGAAAAATAACGAAAGGCTTCTAAATGCCCAAATCACGCTCGTTTTTTTTTTTTTTTTGGGTTGTTTCCTCATTTAAATGCAGCATTTCTACCCCTTTCCCATTCTGTGCTGAGACAGAAGGTGAAACAAATCCGAGTTTAGGGAATCAGCTGTGTGAGGCTGAGTGTAAAGCTGGGTAAACAATAACAATTCCTGTTTGCTGCAACTGCTGGCTCACTGTAAATGGAATGCAAGCGCTGTGCCAAAGGCTGTTAAAAATAGAAAATAGCCAGTGTCAGAGTCTGTCCCTTGCTCTTTTTTTGGGGTGGGATCTGCATGCTAATTTATTAATGTAGCCTTTTTTGGTTCATCAGTGGGGAGACTTGTTGCCTTGGAACAACACACAGGGAGAGAAAATGGAGTAGCTTGAACAGCAGGGAGACTTTGCTGCCCACAGACCCCATCCCACGCCGTCTGCCAGGGAATCGTGGGATGGTTTGGGTTGGGATGGAGCTTAAAGATCACCCAGTTCCACCCACACCTGCTGCCAGTTGCTCCAACCCGGCCTTGGACACTGCCAGGGATGGGCCAGCCACAGCTCCTCTGGGAATTCCATCCCAGCCCCTCCCCACCCTCCCAGGGAAGGATTTCTGCCCAACATCCCATCTAGGTCTACCCTCCTTCAGCTCAAAGCCATCCCCATCCTGTCCTTTCAGTGCATGGCCTTGTAGAAAATCCCTCTCCAACCCTCCTCCAGGGTGTTTTTAACACTTTGGGGCCACAGAAACAAAGTCCTTCTGTTGCAGACACCCCGTTAACCTCTGTAGCTCAGAAACTTGCCCTAATCTTCCCTGCTGGCCACCTGAGCATCTGGGAAAAGGAGAAAAATTTTATATATTCCAGTTCCTTGAGGTGGTTCTCTCCACGGAATACTGAGAATATACTCCTTTTCCCCAAACCTTTAATATTCAGTGATGTTGCTGCTGTGATTAATATCAGTGGCTGAAGGATCTGGGAGTGAGCAGGAGACCTTTTCAAACAGAGCTGCTGAAGTGGTGATGAAGTGGTTTGTTGAGTGCGCTGAGGAACGGGAACGGGCAGTAAGTGGCAGCTCAGGTCAGACGAGTTCAAAGGAGAAATAAAACAAAGGCTTTGTGGGCTTTTTTTTTAAACAATGACCATAATTAACCACGAGATTAAACAGTGGAGTGGGGAGTTCTCTCTCCTTCAAGGTGCATGGTGCAGGAGGAGCGGTGCAGGGTCCGTGCCCACGCAACCCTTGACCACCTGGTGACTGCCAGGTCGTGGCAGCTCAATTTTGGGCACTTTCCCACCAGCAGCTAGGGCTGAGCAAACAGAATCACTGCAGCACCTCATTCCCAGCGCAGAGTTTTCCAGCTCTCTCACTCAGGGCTGGGTGTGATCCCGGACTGATGGAGTGCTGCCGTCCGGGTGTCCTCAGACAGAGCCGGAGGGCGAGCAGCACGTGAGGAGCGGAAAGTTTTCTTCCTTAAAACCAATTCTCTGCCCAGTTCACAGCCCTTTGTACAGTGCCAGGAATTAAGTGGTAAATAGTAGCAAAAATGATGGAAGTTTAGAGGCTTCACCCCACATTGTCTCCCTGCAGTCTGCGCTGGGGGCACTAAAGAAACCCTCAAGTGGCCTTTTAATGCATTTTGAACCATGGATTGAGTAAATGGTGCTGGAATTCCTGCCTTGTTTTCAAAAGGTTGAAGACACTCATGTGGCAGTAGCCCAATTCAATTGTTTCTCATAAAATTAAGTCAAATAAAATGTGCTATTAGCCTCCTCAGATCTTTTGCCATTAAGTGTTTCATCCCTCACCCCTGGAAATGTCAGGATTGCGCTTCCTTCCCTCATCGTTTGTTTCCCTGTTTGTCAACTCCAAGTTTCCTTCAGGCTCGGAGAGAGATAAGTTTTCCACTCACCTCCTGGTGAGTAAGTGCCAATTCACTCCCAAAGATGTAATTTGGCTTTGTCATTTGTCACAAGTTGCAGAGCTGCTTGATTATGGGTTGTTTAAAAACCAGCCCTGATGTCGTGAGTCGTTTCTCTGATGGACAGAAAAAAAAGGGGGTTTGGAAGCTGCCAGGCTACAGAAACTTGTGTTATTTGTTTACTCTGTCAGCACCATGGGAATGAGATCCCATATATTTTTGTGACCCGTGAACCCTTAGTGGTGTTAAAATCCATCTCTGCTACTAAATCTTGAGGGTCTGTTTAGGTTTTCTACATTTTTTTTCCCCCTCTCTTTTGAGGTTGTTTGGCTCAAATCTGGTGATGGAGGCAGAGCACAGGAGAGGCAGGTGGGGGTGAGGCAGCATCAGGGCTGTACCCAAATAGAACCCCAGATTGGTTTGGGTTGGAAAGGACCTTAAAATCACCCAGTGCCACCCCCTGCCATGGGCAGGGACACCTTCCATAGCCCAGGATGCTCCAACCTGGCCTTGGCCCCGGCCAGGGATGGGGCCGCCGCAGCTTCTCTGGGAATTCCATCCCAGCCCCTCCCCACCCTCCCAGCCAGGAATTCCTTCCCAATATCCCACCTAACCCTGCCCTCTGGCAGTGGGAAGCCATTCCCTGTGTCCTGTCCCTCCATCCCTTCTCCCGAGTCCCTCTCCAGCTCTCCTGGAGCCCCTTTAGGCCCTGGAAGGGGCTCTCAGGTCTCCTTGGAGCCTTCTCTTCTCCAGGCTGAACAATCTCAACTCCTGCACAGGATTCCAACATAAATCTCAGCATCTCTGGCCTCTGGTGTGGAGGAAACCCCCGTGCACTCACAGCAGGCTGGGACCAGGGAGGGTGGCCTGGTTTACAGGGCAGCCAAGCTTAAACCTCAGGTCCTGGGATCCGCCCTGAAGGAGCTAAACCAGAGGGCAGGAGTTATTCCAGAGCCCTAAAGACCCAGAGGATGAAGCCCTTATATCCCAAAGGGAATTAACTCTGTACCAGGGCCTCCCTAGATCTCTCATGGCAATCTGCTCTCCAAACATTGATGAATGTGCTGCTTTCTGTGTTCCCAAGCTCTGAACTTTGTCCCGTAAGATTCGACACAGCATCTCGGGTCAAAACACGAGCCACCCTCTGGAAAGTGTATTTATAAATATATATATATATATTTATATAAATTGCTGCAGACATTCAACAGCTGCAGTCTGTGCACATATGCTCTCCCAGCACGTCCCATATGCCCTCGCTGCTCCCTTATGGAACAAAAAATGGGATCAAAGATCAAATAGGCCCCGATTCTGGATCCTGTGCAATCCAACCAGCACAAGAAATGCAGAGCAGGTCTGTAGATGTGAGGAAGGCTCACAGCCTGCAGCTGGCAACTCTTGCACTTGACAGGCCAGGGCCTGGAATATTGTGGCTGATTCAGGGGGAAAGGGAGAGGGGCTTTGTGCGCAGCTCTCCCACAATAAACCGATGTAGAAGGAGGAGTGGGTTTGTTTTCCTTCCCAAAAACCTGAGTTGAGCTCGCCGTGGCATCAGGAGGACACAGGTGAGAGGTGGAAAGGTCAGGCAGCAGGAACGGGGCAGGCTGGGAACACTGCTCTGATTATTCGGATTTTTTCAGCCCTAATTTATGCTCTGCCTCGTATTGTACCCTCTTACCACCGATGGTATTTCTGGCAAACATCTCAGCAAGCAACTATTTCCAGATTCACTGTGGGCAGCTGCAGATTTAGAAAGCTGATAAAAAACCATGGGAAGGTAAACTGAGGTTTTGTTACCCGTGTAAACCCAAATAATCCCATTGTTTTACGCATCCATTTAGTTGTCTCTCAAATTCCAGCTCCCATGCTGCTACTGCAGTGGGATGGCTCTGGATCCTGGTCCTCACATTTTTCAGATATTTGGGATTTGTCCCAAAGCCCTCGCTCTTGAAGTCATTCACTTACAACGAATTATTAGTTTTCCTTTAAAAATTTATGAAAACCCCCCCCCCAGAGAATGGTTTGAAAAGCCGAGTTTATCTCAGCCTGTCTCATGTGCTTGTCAGTCGTGATTTCAGAATCCTTGGGGCGAAAAACACGGGAATTATCTTCCCGTGTCCCTCCCTGTAATCCAAACCGCACACAAATTTGCCGGGTGGGCTGGAGGAATCACTGGTGTCGGCCTTTCTCTCACCACCAAACCCCAAACCGTGCCGTGACATTTGGGGGAGAGCCGGAAAAAAAAAAAAAATGACGTTTTCGGTTCGTTTTCTCCGAGGACTCGGAAGCGGTGACTGCACGAGGAGGAACACTGTGAGACAAGGACGAGCCTGTGACAGGTAACACACGCAGAGAGCCATGGGGGTGACTCATGGAACGCAGGACTCCACCTCCTCGCTCTTGTTCTCGGTGTAAATGGTTGTTAGTATCAATTCCTCCCGTGCTTTGCTGTGCTGTGAGTCAGCGGGAGCCAACACTTCAGGGTTTGGAAGCGCTGGGGGAACGTTGGCCACGGGGATGTCAGCGAGATCTTGAGTTAGCAACCTAAGCCAACAAAGCCTTTCCAGCCTGGGGTTAGGAAAAATGCCCCTCGGGCTTAGGAAAAAAACCAAAAAAAATAAAAAACATGGAAATATGGAAAAAACGCCCCATGGAAATCTCTTGGCTGTTTATCTTCTGAAGTTCTCCCTAATCAATGGCTTAACACACATTTGTGCTCAGTGACTTGAGGACTGTAAACATCCTTCCTCTCCCTAAGCTGAGAATGAGCTGGGCCTTTAATCTGGTTTTTGGGGTTTTTTCCCCACTTTTATTTCTTTTTTTCTCTTTGCCACTGAGGGAGAACTGAAATGCTCATCTGAGGAATCCGTGTTGGTGTGTGTTTCTACTCCCTGCCCCGAGAGGTGTCATCGTGTCAATGGCAGAGATAGAAAAATGCATTTTATTTCCCTGGTTTATGTCATCCTTTCTGCCTCCACTTAAAAAACCACCACAAAACAGTAATTAGACACCAGCTGCAGACAGGCCCATGGACAGGATTAGAGGATTCCCTTGACAGTGTTTGTGTCAGTTCACAAGACTAATTTACTGCTCCGCTACAAATACAAATACCCTCCAGTGCATCCTCTTTTCTTCTCTCTTCATCATGAGCATGATTGACAAATGCTAAAAACCTTCCTCTCCCTTGCCCAGTCGGTCTGATTTCTTTCCCCTGTGATATCTTGGCTCAGACTTTCTCCTTTTTCCTTCTCTCTGCTTCAGAAAGCAACGTCTACAACCAGAGTTAAGGCAGTTTGGCACAGAAAATGGGCCACGAGCAGAGCTCTCTGAGCTTGTTCTCTTCTGAGGATAAAGCATCAGTCCCAACCCAGGACCATTTTTGCAGTACCGCAACTCTTGATTCCTTTTTTCCACCAGTTCTGTGCGTGCTCCACCTCAGGACAACCTCCAGGCACTGCCTTCTATGCTGAGGGAAAGAAACCTTTTGAAAAATTCCCACTGAAAAATCTTCCAGCCCCAGCACAGGGTCTGTTCTGTCAACCGGGAACCTCGTCCCAAGCATCACTTCAAACCATCGCTGGGGGCAGTCACTGATTTCTGGACTCTTCACAGCTCTGAGTCTTTGTGTTTCCATCCGTCTGCCTCCCTTTCCAGCAACCCAAGAGAACAAAAAAAGCAGAAATGGAAGGAACCTGCTGTGTTGCAGATTGTTATTGGCAGTGCCAGGGCCCAACAAGCCCAGATGAGTCTGGTCTGAGCCTCTCCCCACAAACCCTCCAGCCCAGGAGCTGCGTGTAAGCTCAGGCTTTGCTTTTTAGCCCTGTTTGAGGGACGAAGACAAGCTCAGACTTGCTCCCTCCTGGCTCGGTTTTGTTGTTTTGTGTTTGTCTGGTGATTACTGGACCTGTCACTGATGCCACCTCTGCCTGCTTCTGCGTGAGGAATTAAAATGTGACTTCTTCAGGGAGCAGTCAGCTGTTTTGACAGTCTTGTTTATCAGAGAAGTTTAGTGAGGAGTGAATTTATGCTCCAGCATGCAGAGAAGAAACCAAACCTTAGCCCTTCCTCATTTCCATGAGGCAGGATTATCATTCCTTGGCTTATTCCACAAGCTTCAAGCTGACTCTTGGGCTGAAAGCCTTTGCACAGACCCTTTGTCTGGAATGAAACTCCATCCAAGGATGTGAGGAAGCCATTCCTTACACAGCTGGCACCTTCTCACACCAACTTCAGTTCAGATCTTGTCTTGGGCCGAGGGGATACTGGAGCTGTTCCTCCAGCATCCACCAGTATGGATATTGTGCTTTTCCTGATATTTTCTCTTGCCTTTCCCATACCTACATCTCAAAAACTTTGGTCTAACTTCAGCAAACCCGGTGTTTCCTGAGGTCTTGGCTGGCAGAGTTGGTGTCAGTAGATGTGGAGATCCTGAAGCTGCTGCAGCTCACAGTGAAATAAACTCAGGTTTGGGGAAGTTGTGCTGCACAGAATGGTAAGCACCTGCCAGCCTTCTCAGGAGGTTTGTGTAGCAGTTTGAGAATCTCTGTCCCAGGGGCACTGAAAGTGGTTTGGCTGCTGGAATCCTGGAACTGGAGTCATTTAGGTTGTGTCTGTCTCATGGGCAGCCTGCACTGAGAGGTGGTCTGGCTGATGGAGTCACAGAACGATGGTCATTTGGGTCGGAAAACACCTCTTGGATGGTTGAGTGTGACCATTAAACCTCCCACTGCCCAGTGCACCACTCAGCCCTGTCCCTGAGTGCCACATCTGCACTATTAAACCTCTCCAGAGCTGGTTGATGGGACCATTCCTACGTCTGTCCCACGGCCACAAAGCTGCAGAGCTGGCCTTCAAATGTTCCTGTTGCCCAGCTGGCCACCTCGTGAGCCCTGCGACTTCCCAGGGTCTCAACAAGGAGTGTTTTGTACCCCTGGGAAGCCTGATCCCTGCTCTGGGATGCTGGCTGGATCCCTTGGCCTCCCTCTGCCCACCTTCGCCCGCCTGCAGGACAGAGCTCAAAGCGGTTTGTTGTCTTTCGGGAAGTGTTCTTTTTTTTTTTTTTAGTGCCCCTTGCCTGTTTAACAGTTGTTTTTTTTTTTTTTTTTTTTTTTGTCTTTAAAGGCAGCAAATAGGTTTTGAAAGGCCTATTATATGCTTTAAAAATAACCCAGCAACCCCACAGCGGACAGGGAAGCGAAGCACCAGTTTCCTTACAAGGGATCAAAGCCACTCCTGAGCCCAGGAAATTTCTTAAACCCAAAGCAAATTAATTAACAACAGGCTCCGCGCGGGCAACCACATTTGCAGATGAAAAGTGCCTTTAATGTGTTCTAGCAAACCCTTTTTGGGTATGTTTCAGTCATCCTGGCAACCAGCATTCCAACGTGCTGACATCCTGGACAGCAGGAGCCAGGCCTTGCAGGGCTCCTCCTTAGGAAACATCTCCAGCTCTAACTCCAGCGCTTCCCGGTATTGACCAAGAGAACCGAAAAAAATCTAAATTTTGGGATGTTTTTCTCACATTAGCAACAGGTTTTGATCAAGCAAGCTGGTAAAACCAGGTCATTGAAAAAGAATAGTTATTTATAGGGTTGGAAAAAACAAGAGGGGGACAAAAAAAAAAAAAAAGGGAGTTAAAATCCCTTTTATATTTAGGTATTTTTCTTTTTCTTAGCTGTCCACGGTGTTCTGTTTCCAGCTAAAGCTTTCATACCATCATGCTTTACTTTTCCTGCTCAAGCCTTTTCCATAAGAAAACTCCTGAAATTGAGCAAGTCGGATTTTCAGTTCCATGTTCCCAACCCAATATTTAGGGGAGCTGTGGCAGAGCCAAGCCCAGCGTGATGAGCCACGTCCACCACCCTCAGATAGGGGTGTGAAATTAGTATTCCACTTTTAAATCCCGAAACTGCATCAAAGGTAACTGAGCAAGGTTTAATTAAAATTCTAATTACTTCCTTACATTCCAGCAAAGCAGAACAAATCCCCAGCTTTGCTCCCCTTTAGGATGACAACTGGTGAATAAATATTGATATTCAGAGTGATGGTTGAGCCAGGGTTTTTGGCCAGTGGGTTTCCAGAAGACATGAAAACCAGAGAAGTATAAAATGAGCTGGAAGGATCCTCACTGCTGCTTTCTGACTGGTCATATGATAAATTGGAAAAAAGACTCGTTTCATCTGGACTATGGGATCTCAGAGTGTGATTTTCCTGGTAGAAAGCTGATTTTTTTTTTTCCCTTGCAGTGGGAATTATCAGTGCTGTGCCCTCCAGATCTGGCCCCAAGTCTGTGAGCAGCTACTCTGACCCTGAATTCATTTATATCTTGACCTTTTACATCTTGAAGTCACCTGAAGAACTGTCTGCAAACATAGATATAAACACACAGCCCACTAATGATATTGTTCCTAATGCAGAGCTGGTCAGAAATATCTGTCCTAGTTCAAAACCAGCATTTTCCATATGGAAAAAACACTAAATTTTGGGAATTTTGCTTCTCGTCATCAAAGAGTTTCGCCGGAGAGTTTTGTTGTTTTACACTCACTGCTTTGTGGTGGGGAATGCTTTGGGGTTTTTTTGACAGCTTTGCAGTGGGAAATTGTTCCCCCCAGAGCTTTTCTGATCAGCCTTATCAGAGCCAGGCACGGGCACGGGGCACGGGCACAGCCCTCGCTCCGGGGAAGGTGCTGCAGGAGATAAAAGAGGGCTTTGCTTTACTCACCCAGGGGCATCACCACGAAAAACGGGAGCCAGCAGAGAACGAAGCATCCCACAACAATCCCCAGGGTCTTGGCAGCCTTCTTCTCCCTGGAGAACTTGAGGAGCCTCACGGAGAAGTGGTGTTTGCTCTTGGGGTTGGGCGCGGAGCCGCCGGCGCCGGGGGCGTTTTTGCGGTGGATGCGCAGGGTCACCTCCTCCGAGTGGGACTTCTCCGTCTTCAGCCCGGAGCTCAGGCCTTTGTTTTCCCTCTTGGCCACCACGTAGACCCGGCAGTACATCACCAGGATGATGGTCAGCGGGAGGTAGAAGGAGCCCAGGGCTGAGAAGAGCACGTAGCCGGGCTCCTCGGTGATCTGGCAGATGGTCTCGTCCTCGGGGGCCGGCTCCTTCCAGCCGAAAAGGGGCCCGATGGAGATGACCAGGGACAGTGCCCAGACACAGAGCAGAGCCAGCAGGCCCCTCCTCTCTGTCACTATGCTGGGGTACCTCAGGGGGTAGCTCACCCCGATGTAGCGGTCGATGGAGATGATGCAGAGGCTCATGATGGAAGCGGTGCAGCAAAGCACGTCCACAGCCGCCCAGATGTTGCAGAAGATCCTCCCGAAGGCCCAGTAGCCCAAAATCTCCATGGTGGCAGAGAAGGGCAGCACAGTGGAAGTCAGGAGGAGGTCAGCTACAGCCAGGTTGATGATGTAGTAGTGGGTGACACTCTGGAGGTGTCTGTGGCAGGCCACGGAGAGGATAACCAGGATATTGCCCAACACCCCAAAAACAATCAGCCCGCCCAGAATAACCCCAAGCAAAATGGCCTTGGAAATGTTCACAGGCTCCACGGAGTGGGTGCAGTTGGAGCAGTTGGAGGAGTTTCCCGGGAGGAATGCCATGGTGAGTGGCTGGAAGTGTCCATGCGAGGCTGCTGCGCTGCACCCCCCCTTCCAGGTAGAAACAGGGATGAGATCAGTTCTCAGCAGGTCCTACAGGCAACATCTGCCTGGTTTCCCGGGAAAAAGAGTTTTTAAGAAGGTCTCAGAAGCGCAGCAGCAGGAACAATGAGAAAGATCCAGAAACATGTTAGAAAACCTACCTTTGGCCTTAAGTTTTCAGCAGCACAGCACAGTTCATAACCACCATCTCCAAGTCAAATTGAACTCCTTTTCCATTTTTCTTGGGGTGCACAAGTGAGGCTACACAGAACTGAGGCTCCTTATGCTCCTTTCCAGGATTATGCGATGAGAAATCTTGGAGCTGCCCGTTAAAATCATTTCTGTCTTCTTGGGAAGATTCAATATTTAAATAACGAAAATATTCCAAAGGGTCTCAAATTTCAAAGTTTCTCCCGAGAGGAAATCACTGGTGCTTTTAATTGCCTTGTGTTAGTCCTGATTCTGCCTTAAAATTGGCTTAGAAACCTGACTGGGTGGAGACTGATGGAGAAACAGCTCAGCAATTTCACTTGGGATGTCTGTCCCTACCCATCCTCGGGGGCTGGGCTGTCAGTCAGAGCTTCTCTGCGTGTGGAGCAGTTGCCAGTTGAGGTCCTGAGCTGTGAATTAAAGTTCATTTACAGCAGTTTCTGCCTTGCTCTGCAGGGAAGAGTGAAGTTTGCCAGGTTCTCTGCTGCTCTTTGCAGATCTTCACCCCCTGGAGAAGACAAAAGCAGGGACAATGTGACTCTCAGAAGCTGCACTCGCTGCTATGGTTCCCACGTAAGAATAGAGCAGGAGGCTATTTTAGGGAGCCTTCCTCAGGCTGGCTCAGGCACTGGAACCAACCTTTTCCAGCCCAGTATTGTTTAACCACAACTTAAAACTCCAAGTGGCTTTTCTTGCCTGAATTTTCCCTCCTTTATAGGGATAGACATCAATCCTAATTATCAGTTCCCCTGCAGAGCCCAGTTCTAGGAGAGAAACCTGCAGGACGCAATTCAGATTCAGATTTAGAAGTCCAGAATTTAGTCTGGATTCCTCTGTTAAGCCACTCCTTTACCCAGTGAACTTGTGAGTCCAGCTGAGCTGCCCCTTTTGAAAATTCTATAGGGAAAAGCAGCTCCTGCCAAGCAGAAGATGTTGCAAGGAACAAGTTTCCTTCTGAGTGACACAACATTTCAGAGGGTCTGGAAGCCAAGCTCAGCCTTAGCTGACTAAATATGGAGAAAAGGTACATCAGATGGAAAAGTGAGGATAAGCCTGGGAACCAGGACACGGGGGGCACGCAGGGAGAGCTACAAGTGTGGGCTGCAAAGCCTTCCACAGCCTGGACGTGGATATGATATTCCCATCCCAAATATTAACCAGAGGTGAAAACCCAGCCCTGTGACATCCAGGAGGAGGGGAGGCTCTCTGAGTGTCCCGACATTGGGTCTTTGGGATGAGTCCCTCAGACCACACTTCCCACAAACACCGAGCAGCAATAACTGTCACATTTGGGAGCCTCAAAGCTGAACTCTGCTGAAGGCAAAAGGCTTTTCAAGCTCTGAAGCCCCTGAAATTCCCAGTTCCCAGGCAGGGAGGGTGGGGGGAAGGGAAGATGGAGAGGTATCGCACTCTGCGAATTTGCCTTTAGTGAACTGAAATGAAATTGGATCTTTTATTTTCTTTCCCGCCAGATGGAACAAGTGGAGGAATAATTCCAAGGAAGGAAAGGAGAGACTTTGCTAAGCAAGCACATCAATGGAAAGTGGCTGTAACCTCGAGCATCTCTAACCATCACAACTGGCCATTACAGGGTTGAAACTGTGGTCATTATAAGGTTGATAGTGGCCTAGAAAATTAAGAAATTATCAACTTGAATTTAAGCACAGGAAGAAAAACTTCCCAGTAAGTCAAGGAGATGCAGCACAAAGGACTGACAGAGGTTTTCATGCTCAAACCCAAAGAATTCTCAGCCTGTGGAGGGGGATGTTGCTGGGAAGGGCAGACCCCAGGTTCCTGTGCCTGCCCCACACTCACCTCTTGAGTCTCTAGAAGGCAGCACAGCTCCTCTGAGCATCTGGGAAGCAGATTCTCAGCACAGCAGGCTCCTCTCTTCATGCAGGGATGGGACTCTGTGCCTGGAAATCCAATTCTTTTCTCCCTTTGTTTCCCCACTGGTGTTTTGGCAGCTCAGTTGTGCTGATTCCCTGTATCCAGGGCTTGTGGGGGGCTTCACTCCAGGCTCCCCGGAGGGATCCCTGCCCAGTTCAGAGCTCAGCTCCACACTGGGAAGGAGCAGCAGGAACTTTACTGCTCTGCTGATGTAGCAGGCAGTGTCCTTGCCATTACCGTAATTCCCTGCCGGTCCCGTATTGCCCAGAAAGAACGAGCACTCAAATCTGATGAACAGTGGGGCTTTAAAAGTTTGGTGGTTTTTGTGTGGTTTTTTTTTCCTCCCATAAAAAACTGACAGTTCCTGCAGAGACCAGAAAGTGAAAGGCAGATTACAAGCTCCTGTTTATAGGCTAACAAGTAATTCTTGTTATATTTTTTTATATATATACACAAATATTTATATATATTAAAATATATATATATAAATATTCTTGGGCTATAAAGAGAGAATTGTCTGCCAGACAAACGGAACATGGAGGAAATAGCAAAGAGAGACACCCTGACCGTGGATTCTGCATGCTGGGACAAAGCACAGATAACTGGAGAGAGGGGTTTAAGGGTGAAATGCCTCAAGCAGAATGTGCTGTTGAGGGGATGTGGATTTTTCACATGGCTCTTAATTGCATTTTTGAGGTAAAAAAAAAAAATGTCTCAAGTCCCTGATGGTGAACTGATGAATATAAAAATGATGTCCTGAAATGGAGCTGAACTCAAAGTGGGGTTTCAGAGCCAAGGAAAGTCACTGGGAGGCAGATGAACCATGTGCCTGTTCTTGCATGACAGACTCTCCACCTCCCCCTCCTCCTGGGCAGTAACTCAGAGACTGAAAGTTTGGGTTTTTTTGGATTCGAGTGTTTCATGAACCGAGGCAAATTTAAGGGATGCTGAGATTGCCCCAGGAGAGCACTGAAAGCAGAGCTGGGCTCGTCAGCAGCCCTGCTCACTGCTCCAAAAATTTCAGATCACTGCTGGCTCTTGGAAAGACATTTCTCCTGCAGGGGAAAATACCGGAGCAGCTCCAGGAGCTGTGCAATTGGTGGAGATTGGGCAGAGAGTTTGGGGAAGGGCATCAGCCTTGTGACAGCTCCAGCTGCATCACCATTGTCAGCTGCTGGAGAGCGAAAGATCCGTGAGAGGAAACCCCACGGCGAGGTGCCGTAAAAAAAAAAAAAGAGCAGGGAATTCAGACTAGTTTTGAGAACGTTTGCAAACCGCAAAAACGAGGCGGTTTTTAAACGCTCAGGTGTTGTTCCTCCACAGTTCTCTTGGCACCTGAGGCACCTGTGCACAGACAAAAACACTTGTTTTTGGAGGCTGGCTGGAGGTTTGGAGCGAACTCTGAGCGCAGAGTTACGAAGGGCAGCGCCACGTCCTTCCCCGAGCGCCAAAGGGTGTTGGGAGAGAGTAAACCCGAAACAACAAAGGAAATCTGGAGCTACCAAAGCCCTTTAAAGGCGGTGATTCAGCAGGTTTATTTTAGATGCCCATCTTAGGATGAGGCAACTCCATTTCAATCGATCCATTGGAAGATGAGTCTAAGTGAGTCACGGCAGGGGAGGGAGCTGAGCCCCACCCTGGGTGTTGTTTCTGCTGGTATACCCACGATCTCGCCGTACTCGTGGCTTGTTCCAAGCTCTTAAATGCTTCATGGAAAATAAATTTGTATTCATGGCCTCGGTCATTAACACTGCACTCGAGGGGTCAGTTCATCTGTGAGTAATACCCTTGCTAGGGGACATCTTTCCAGAATGGAGGAAGCAGAAGGAAGTGACAGACAGGAGGTTTTTTTCCCCCTAAAATTAAAGTATTGCAGTGAAGAGCTTGTACACCTGGAGAGCACTGAGAGTCAGAAGGGTCACTGAACACACACAGAGTATTATCAGGTAGAGATGGACAGGGTGGATGTCCCCACCAAAGTTTTGTGAAGCAATCCCTGTATTTAGCTCTGCCAAGACGTGCTGGAGTTGCGCGTGTCCAATTTACAAGTTTTGGACTCATCAAAGTTCAGGAGAAAGCAGTGAGAGGGAGACCAGCCCAGAAAACAGGACCTGTGAGCCTGGGAAAGGGGGAGCTGCTTAGACTCAAGCTTTGCATCCCTGAAGGCCGATAAATCCTGCCTAGAGGATTTATTGGAGTATCCATCACCGGGAGGTTTCAAGAAGGTATTAGGCAACGATCTGTCACAGTGTTTTACTTGGCTTTTGGGAAAGGATTAACTGTTGCCTGGTGTTCACAGGTCCCTGAGTGGTTTGGGTCGGAAGGGACCTTAAAGATCATCTAATTCCAACCCAAAAGGGTTGTCCCACCCAGCGTGGTTTTCTCAAGAGAGAGGCAGGTCTCTGAGTCAGGTGCTGGAAGGAACAAGAGTCCTGGATGTGCTCCTTGGTCCACCCTTGGGCGCCTTTGGCAGGTCCATTTCTGGGCGTATCTTCTCCATCTGTGAAGTGGAGGAAGAAATCACTCTTTTCTTTTATTCATTTGGACCTTAATCCTCCTGAGCAGGGGTTTGACCTGACTCTGCCAAGGTAGCACTCCCACAGAGGGGATGCTGTGCTTTCTGTGCTCTAAATCACACTCATTAGCATGAGAGGGTCCCTGGGGGAGAGCTCCAGGCAAACCACAGCTGCTCAGCTCTTTCTAAGCTAAAACTGCTAAAATCAGAGCCCCAAATCCTGGTTTTTTTGGGGGGCAGCGTTGTGTTTTCATTACAGGTATGTCACAAAAAAGGCCAGAATCCCATTTTCGGAGTGTCTGGTGCCACTGGATGAAGTGCCACCATTAATGTGCTCAGCTCAGGGCCAGACCATGCACCAAAAAAAGGGAGAAACCAGGAGTGGAGAAACTTCTCTGAGCTGCTCTAGGCCTTGGAATTATGAGTTATTTACTTGTTCAGAAAGAAGTGAGAAGCATTGTTTTGATAAATCTTCCCTCAGATTTTAGCAAGGGTTTAGCTTCTGCTTGGCTGAGAAAGAAAAGCCACCCCAAAGGCAAGAGATATTAAATGCTGGCTATTAAACTTGAAGCTGGACTCATTCCACTGTCTTTTAAGACTGGGACAGCCTGGAGCCTAAAACACGGCAGAGCTGAAGATAAACTGCAAAATTCTGAGTGTTTTAAAAAGGGAAAAAACCCAACCCAGCTGCTCAGACATTGGAGACAATTAATTTGTGTTGAGAGGAGGAACCTTGGAAGATGTTGCTATGTGTGGTCTGAGGTTTGGAGAGCAGTTTGTGTTCAGTGCTGATGATTTCCTTTTCCTGAACAGCCTCTTTGGCAAGGTGTTTTAAGTCTAGGAGTGACACTGGTGGAAAGATCTGTGTGTGCTAGACAGATGAAATAAAGGTAAAAATTATCCAATTCGTTTGGGGAACTCGGAGTGAGCACCTGAGCCGGGGATTAAAAAAAGCGGTGGGCAAAAAAAAAAAGAGGGCTGAAATTTTCAAACAAGATAAATCTGCCCGGGATTTCACACGCAATTATAAGATGTTCGAGTATTAGAAGTGTCTAAAATTTTCCATCTTGGGATTCACAGGGACTCTATCACCAATGTTGCTAAATCATTTAAGCACAGTCTAATGCTGGCTAGACAAGTTCCATGCTCTTGCATAAATCAAGGCAGATTCATAAAAACTAAAGGTGCTTTCTTAATTCTCAACAGATGAAGATTTTGGCCACTGGATTTCGTGTGCAGCTGCGGGTCTGAAAGCTGCCTAATTACAGATAGGAGCTGGTGAAGGTTTATTTCTGCGTAACTCACGAAGAATTTCCCACTTTGATTTATTTTCTGCATGATCTGATAAAATCTAACCACGTACAGAGGACGGGGCTATTTGGTAGCCTCAGGAAGATTGATTTTTACCTACTGCTGAAACAAATCCATCCAGGGATGAGAGTCTGCCTCAGTTTTCATCCCTCCTGCTTCTTTCTTGTTTACCTCCTGTGTCTTGCTGGGCCCTTTCCCATCCTGTTCCTGCTGCTCCCCTGAGGTGAGAGCTAATGCCACTTTTCTATGCTTTTGCTTGACATTAATCTTTAATATGCAAAGGAGTTTGGGGGAATTGAAGGTGTGTCTAAATCACACCACTGAAATCCTTCATTCAGGCTTTTATGTGCTGTGAGAAGCCACGAGGTCCAGTGCCCTGAAACAGCTTCCTTCATTCCACTGACTTGATTTTCCCCCCAGAGCATCTCCTTTTGTCTCCCTCTCTCCTTCCAGCTTTGCAGGACCCTCCTTAGGCCCAGAGCTCTGACTCTGCAGCCCGTGTGGCACATTTGTGCAGCAGAGATCACAGTCCCTGTAACATCGCCGGGACAGAAATAAACCCGGCATCCTGCTTTATCTTCCCCACATCAGAGCTGCATTTAGGTCTGGTCTCGTGCCTCAGCGTTCACCACTTGCTTTTTTGCCATCCAGAGCCCGCAGCGCAGCAAATTCTTCGCGGCTTTAGAGGAACGTGGCTCCGAAAAATCCCAGGGAAGGGATTCTGTCTTTATTCAGGAACACTCCCTGGCTGCAGCCACCGTGAGAATTTGGTGCCCTTGCACCGGTTGACTGCCCAGGCTTAGGGCATCTTGCGTGGCCACGTTAAACTTCTCTTGCCACGTGACTTCGTGTATAATTCTCTCATCTCTGCAGAGCCTCCACCTCCCCACCGTGCTCCAGCCGCAGCTTTTGTTTAAGTAATTTCCCACGCAGCTCCGACCGTAATGATGCCGCAGTTGAAATATGGAGCCTCTCATCTGCGAGGAGCCCCGTGGTACCTGGGGACTGTAAGTGCAAAGCTCCTGTCACCCACGGCCATGCTCCAGGCGGCAGCTGCTGGAAGAAGAATTGTTTAGGGAAAGGCTGGGAAGGAACGTGCTTTGAGTGATGGATCAGTCTTTCCATAGGCATATATTTACCCATTATTTCCTTATCGCTGCATCTTGTCGCAGATCCCCTCGGAATGGAAGGGGCCCGAGCTGATGACAGCGGGAATCAGCAGCTTGGGAAGGAAGGAACGTGGCAGCAGAGAGTCCTCTTGGCACTGTGTCCCAGGGAGCAGCAGCAGCCTGGGCAGGGATGAGATCCAGAGCCCCCCGAAGCCACAGGCAACAGCTGGAGCTCCAGAAATGTGTCTGCTGAGTTTATTGGGCCCTTCCTCTCATGGGTAGAAGCTGCCAGGCCAGGACAAATCGGTGCTCCATCAAGTTTAGGAGCCTGTCACACAGTGGGCAGCACAGGATGTTCCAGAGGAAGAGACATTTGGAGCCCAAAGAGCACAAATCTGCCCAAGAGCAGACAATCAACGTCACACCTCTGCAAGGTCCTGCTGCTTTAACCTCTTCCAGGCCAACCTGTGGCCCTGCCACCTCCCTCCTCAGCTGAGCAGGGCCAGACAGCCTGAGCCACGGCTCCTTCTGTCTGGGCTGGACCACTCCCATCTCCTGATGTCCCTCTTCTCCCCTCTCCCCACCTGCTGTGTTCTGTGGGGCTGGAGCTGCCTGTTAGCTCAGCCCTGAGCAGAGCAGAGCACTCTGCGCTCCTAATTAAGATATTAAAGTATTGCTGCAACACCACCAACAAAGATCTGGGCTTTCTTTTGCCTCTCCTGATGGGTGTTCCTCTTAAGAACATCAAATCATAAAAAGGGGTTAACAGCTTCCATGCACCTCGTACTGCAACCAGAATCACTCCTTCTTTAATTTACCCTAATTGCCCTAAATTAATGCTGTCTGTGGCAGTGTATACAGTTTGTATCTTGATGGCATGCCAGTAGACATAGGTGCTTGAGAGACACTAGACAGATTTTTATTCCCTTAAAGCACTAGGCTGGAGCTTTCTCCCCAAGTACGTGAGCATTTTAATAATATGTTTTCTTCTGTCTCATTATTTTTTCTTTCCCTGGCTCTCTAATCGTTATTACTAAAATACACACACCAATAACTCCCTTCCTCCAAGCCTCTCGCTGCTGCATAACACAATTACCACAAATTAGCGTCTCACGAAAAACAAAGAGACAACAAAGAGCCCAAACAAACCCAAACAAACCCTCCCAAACCGCCTGGCATTTTAAAACTCCACTTAAACCACCAGCAGTCGAGAATGGTAATGAGATTTACAAAGCAAAATGACTTTTTAATTCAGCAGTTTTTAGGGCAAGGGGTTCTCCCTCCCTGCTCTGCTCAGCTGAGACCCCACCGGCAGCTCTGGGACCCCAACATGAGGATGGGGAGCTGCTGGAACCAGCCCAGAGGAGGCCACAGAGATGTTCCAAGGGCTAGAGCCCCTCTGGAGCCAGGCTGGGAGAGCTGGAGGGGTTCACCTGGAGCAGAGAAGGCTTCAGGGAGAGCTTGGAGCCCCTTCCAGGGCCTAAAGGGGCTCCAGGAGAGCTGGAGAGGACAGGGGAAGGAGGGACAGGACACAGGGAATGGCTTCCCACTGCCAGAGGGCAGGGAGAGATGGAATATTGGGAAGGAATTCTTCCCTGTGAGGATGATTACCTTACATACTAACTAAGAATATGAAAGGAATCACACAATTCCACTTGCACGAATGGGTTCCTGTCTTTGGTGGCTGGGCTGTGGTGTTCAGACTGTGATTCCTGTTGTCCCTCCTGGTGTCACACCCAGGAGGTGGAAGGAGCCCTGCTGCTCCCAGTGCTGCTGTTAATCCCATTCGGATCCTTGGCAGTGGAGAGTCACCCTCAGCAGTCGTCTCCTGGGTTCTGCTCCAACTTTCCCAGCTGACATTTATGTTGCCTGTCAGAATTTATCGTTGCTGAAAACAGAGTTTCTTGGTGTTACACGGCCGTTATTGTTCAATAAATGCCTCCTGATTCCAGAGCCATGAGATGTCAGAAATTCCCTTGGTATCTTCTCCCCTCCCCCTATGGCACGTGGTGTTTTTCATAGTCCTTAAATACCTTTTTTTGAGAGAGTGGTCTCCAAGTTCTGGTGCAGGGTGTGGAACTGCTTTTTGGGCACGTGGCAAAGTGATTTGTGGAGATGTTCTGTGGCCCTTCCTGAGCTGATGTGTGGTTGTTAATGTTTACACAGGGCTGGACTTTGATTTAGGTGCTCCTCTTGATGCCTCTTGGAAAGACAAGCAAAATATCAAGAGTCTTTATAGCTGTCGAGTTGCAGCAGTTTCCCTGGTTTACGCCGGTCACCAGGGAGGGACAATTCAAAGCCTCCTTTCTTGGAGCTTCAAAACTCAAGCAAACTTGAAGGTATGAATTCCTCCGGCTGTTCTACCTTGAAACTGGTCCCTGGTGCACATGAACCAGTGCTCCCAGTCTGGCTGCAGTCAGTGCCAGTGCCAGGTTTTGGCACAGAGATGGGGCACAATATTCTTTACGTTCCAAAGAACGGACCCAAACCCAAAGATTTTTCCCCTCCGGCGTTTTTCGTAGGCACAAAAAAAAAAAAATACACGGAATTCCTGCGTCTCAACATCAGAGGAACCCATGTTGGGTGCTGGGTTTCACGCTGAAACTATGCCCTGAGCTCCTTGCAGCACAGGGATGGGGAGGGAGGGCTCACAGCAGTGATTTTTGGGTGCCTGACCCCGTTTCCAGGCAGTAGAGGCTTCCCAGTCCTGAGTACCTGGAGCGGGAGACCCACAGCTGACTAATTTAAGCTCTGGGAAATCCCATGCCCAGGACAGTTTTTCCAGCCGAGATTTGAGTTTAGAAAGGGTGGTTGTGGTTCTCTGAGTGGGTTTAAGGAGCTGCTTATTTGGCTGTTGGTTTATCAAGACTGAGGGGGTGGAAAGTGTCCCTCTTGCCTGGTACTTGAGCCTGGTTTGCTTAGGATGATTATTAGTAATAATATATTAAGAATATATTTATATTTAGTGATAAATAATATATATTAATATTAATATTAATATTAGAGTTCCCATCATCCAGGGCCACACTTTTGCTAACCTTATCTCCCAACACACTGGGGCTCAAACACTGATTTATTTTAGCAAAGAGATGAAGGGGAGAAAGGAGAAGAAGTTACGTTAATAAATAAATAAATGAAAAGTCTCTTAATTAATTCAGTTAATCAGGTAAAGAACCAGTGATGTCTCAGCATGTGCTTTTCTGCAGCTGAACGTCCTTACAAAACCAATACTCAGGTTAATAAAAAAGGCCAGGCTGATTTCCCAGTGTTAACACCAACCAAGCAGCTTTCCCTTGGGTTCCACTAAAAAATCATATTAAATAATTTGATTTCAAAGGAAAAGAGCTCGCTGTAAGTGGATTTTCCTCCCTTTGTTCAGCATGATGCAGGGGACTGTCTTAGTGAAGAGAACTGTAAACGTTTTGGTGAGGGAGAAACCAGAAATGAATTGCTGTTCAGTGAATTTTCTTCCCACTGCCCAGAGCATGCCAGAACAGAAAAGTCTTGAGTCATCAGAGCTGGCCACAACTGCAGCAATTCCCTCAGAAGTGGAGTGCCTGCAGGGATGCTTCAAGAAAAAATAGAAGAAAAAATTAAAATATTGAATGCTGGGCAGCAAATACAAGGTTTTGGGTTGTTTTTGTTTTTTTTTGCACGCTGCCCATTCCAAACCTGCATGAAGGGTAATTTAAGATACTTCAGAGACAAGCAAGAGAAGCAGGAAGGCATTAATACAGGAATCAGTCATCGAGCCGGAAAGATGTGCAGCATCCTTGTGTTCCATCCTGGGAAATTCAGCCAGGAAGGCTTTGCCCTGAGTTAACACTTCAGTGCCACAGAAACCTCCCTGGCTTCGTGGCCATTTGTGCTGGGACCTGTCTGTGGGCAGGAGGAAGGTTTCTGACTACCTGTGCCGCCTTCCAGCAGCTCCTTTGTTCCGAACAGAGCGCTCTGAGTCGTGGGCAGCCCTGTGTTGGCACCTGGCGGTCACTGATGAGGAAGATGAGGGAGGAATTCTGGCTTTAAAGGTGTCAAATTGACCTGTGTGCCCTTCCTGACCCCTGACAAAACTGCTCTCATCAAATCACGGAGGAACTGAGGTTGGAAAAGCCCCCCCAGGCCGGAAAGTCCAGCCTGTGACTGATCCCCACCTTGTCACTGAGCGCCACGTCCAGTCCTTCCTTGGACACCTCCAGGGGTGGGAATTCCACCCTGTCCCTGGGCAGCCCCTCCAAACATTTAACAACCTTTTCCATGAAGAAATTCCTGCTGATGTCCAACCTGACCCTGCCCTGGCACAGCTTGAGGCCACTCTCTGGAAAAGAAGAGATCAGCCCAGCAGCTCTGGGATTCCACCAGCACTTCCACCCAGGTCCAGCCTTGCCCTTCTCCCTCACTGCAGCTCCAGCAGCTTGCCCAGCAGCAGCCACCCAAAAAAGCTCTGGACAAAAGGCTTCTGCTTGACAAAAACCTGTGTAAGAGAAGCGCATCACTGCGAGGGAATTCACTTCCGAAGTTTCACTGAGCTGGACACGTCGGGATCAGCTGGGACTCACTCCCCTCCTTTCACTTCTCCTGGGGTGCTTTCCTGCTGCACCCTGGATTGCATCAGCTCAGGACTAATTCTGAGCAGGTGGAGCTCATTTTAGTTGCTTTTTATTTGGATTTATTTATTTATTTGTTTGTTTGCTTATTTCCCCGTTTCTGTGGCAGGAAGAAATCCAGCCACGCTGAGAAACATCCCATTTTTACTTCTATACCAGGCACTTGTGCTGTAACACTTGTTTTTTTTTTATTTTGTGAGCTAAAATGGATGCTTTCATCCATTTCATCCATTTCATCCCACAGCTTTCACTTCAGGTCAGTGTTCAACTGGTTCCCAAGCTGGTTTTTGCTTTCTCTCCCCGAGCAAACAGTGGATTCATATTTTCACGCTGTACAAAGGTTTCCTGGCACCCAAAATGTGTGTGGTGTTGAGCTCTTACGGGCAGAGCAGCCTGGTCATCTGGGAAGTACCTTCTCCACTGAGCTGAGAGGTTAAAATACAGCCCAGATCCAAACATTTGTGTTGGAAAGGCTGTTCTCTAGGGAAACTTCCAGGTTTGACACATTAAAATAACAATAGTGCCAGCAAAATCAATAGACTGGAATTTCAAAATGAAGAAAAAACCACGGTTATTTCAAACTGCTTGGCAGCAGAGGCGTGGATATGGAGAAAATAAAAATGAAGCTTGGTAGTCTAATGAAAGGAAATGGTTCAGCTTATACCAGGTGCTGATTTTCCTCTATGATTGATCCCACAAAAATGCTGAAATTTGGGCTTTTTGGCCACCTGGGCTTTGAAA
>VZRE01012010.1:952-13089 GCA_013396775.1 Cephalopterus ornatus
GACTGGTTTGGCAGCTGTATCTCAGCAGCAGCACAGGGTAAAGGCAGCTGGGACCAGGCAGAGTGCATCACTGTGGTCAGAGGGGCATGAGGGCAAGGAAACACTGCTGCACTAAGAGAACTCAAGAGAGCTTGAAAATTAAGCCCAGACATGACAGAAGTGGGAATCTCAGAAAAATTCCTGCTGGAGGCTCAAGAGAGAGCAGACCTTACTGGGCAAAAGTGCCAGATCCCTCTTTCCAAAGAAGTGTTCTTCACCTGATACGTGTTTTCTTTTACAGATTTCATATAACTTTAAGCTTTTTAATACAACAATTTCTATCTCTGAGAACTGAAACGAAGGGTTTTGAAAAAGAGTGATCATGGAGTATGGTCTTGCTCATTCCTTGTGCTGAGGTCAACAGAAATCAGGACTCAAACAAGGTCAGAACTCTTACTGACAAACTGGGAGTCATGCTTTCCCCCAAGCTTCTTAACAGGCAATAACTACTCAACAGAATTAATTCTAGACCATTTTGGCATGTACAGCGCCATAGTATACAGCCAGGGAAGATCCTAGAATTTCTCATTTTTGTGCAGCTTGGCCAGTTCTCATTTACATTCTGTGCCTTTACAGCTAACTGCAACAAATGAGGGAGATCACACTGTACAAACCAGGATCATCCATTGGTCAGATGCTACCACCTTGATGAAAAGGTGCAGGAACTGTATGATATATGATGTAATGAATGTGTGACATGTCCCAAACACTGATCTGATCTGCTGCTCTCCAGTAAAGCCCAGGCTGTGAGCAAAGACTTTTTCATGGTTCTAAGTAATTTAACCCCTGTGTAGATTCTCTCACGCCTAGAATCCTCTTCTTCAGCTGAACTCTTGCTATGGACTCTGCCATCTGCAGACACATAGGCTGCTCTATCTCTGTCGAGTTTATTAAACTGGCCCAACATGTTCAAAAAATTACTGAGAAGAGGGGTAGACACATATATTAAGATTGTGCAATGACAGTAGCCTGATTTCTCTAAGAAATTCTTGGTGGTTTTGTTTTATAGAAGACTCTTCACGAATGAAATTACCAATGTCCAACCATACCTGGAGCAAAGAGCCTTAAAATTAAAGAACCCGGTGTCTTGCCACAGCCCAAACTTCCTGTGGTCATTTTAAGAGGTCACTGAGTCTGTGCCTTAGTTTCTGCATTTGTATAATGGAGCAAATATTTCTTTACAACACATGAACAGCACTTTGTACTAAGGTCAGTCATGCTGTCAGGAGGAAGTATCAGCAATACATACAGTACGGCTGATTCATTCTCCAACAGTTAATGATGTGGTAGATCCATCTTGCCAATCAACCACATTATCTTTTTCATTTTCCAGCTTAAATCATAGGTTATGGGATGTTATGCTGGGTAGGCAATAACCACCTACAAGTGTAGGTGCTGGAGCACGTCCAAAGAAGGGCAATGAGGCTGGCGAAGGGATTGGAGCTATTAGGAGTCCTATTAGGAGCGGCTGAGGGAGCTGGGGTTGTTCAGCCGGGAGAAGAGGAGGCTCAGAGGAGACCTCATCACTCTCTACAACCACCTGACAGGAGGTTGTAGCCAGGTAGGCATTGTTCTCTTCTCCCAGGCAGCCAGCAGTAGGACAACAGGACATGGTCTTAAGCTGAACCAGGGGAGGTTTAGGTTGAACATTAGAAAGAACAGAGAGAATGATTGGACATTGGAATAGACAGCCCAGAGAGGTGGTGAAGTCACCCTCCCTGGGCGTCTAAGAAGAGACTGGATGTGGCACTTAGTGCCATGGTTAGTTGACATGGTGGTGTTGGGTCAAAGGCTGGACTCGATCTCAGAGGTCTTTTCCAACCTAGTTGATTCTGTAATGTTTAACATCAGAAGAGAAACTGAAAACTATAGCTACCCTCGTATTAGCAAGGACCAGATCTGTCACGTGGAGAAGTTGCTGCCAAGAATCAAAAGTCTGTGACACTTTGAGAGGGTGAAGTAGGGAACAGGAGAAGGTAAAGGGGTTATTTCAGAAGTCTTCTCCCATGAATGGGACACCCATTAGTGTTCAAAGCCTGTTAGGTGAGCTTTTGGAGCACATCTTTCAGCTCAGTTGCATTCAAAAGGAATCCAGGCTAGGGACTAAGAGACTTCAGTGATCTGAACACAAACAAGCAGAGCAAGGACAATCTGGAGACTCAGCTGAAAAGCACACTCCTGACCTAAACTACAATGCTACAGTGGGTGCTCCCTGCACAGACCACCCTCCTCACAGATCTGCTGTTTGGCCTTGGGGTTACCACAAGGTGGGACTGGAAGTGCCATGAGCACTCCTCATGTACAATGCACTGGGCATCTCCCTCACAGAGCAGGTGAGGTAATGATAAAGCAGGTGAGGTGATGCATTTCCCTCAACCAGCAAAGCCAGAAGAACAGAGAAAAGAGCATAGTCAGCTTAGGACTCCACCTTACAGGATAGAAAAAAAAATGTACAGTGCAAGCCTTGTAGCCACATGTGCAAAAAAAAAAATAAAAAAAAGGGAGAAAAAGCAAGTTTATTATTTTGAAACTATGGGATGGAAATAAAAATCCATGTCTGGCTCATTCACTGAACATTTTGCCTTACATTCTAGTTAGGACAATGCTGTGTGTGAATAGAACAAAGTGAATTTAGGGACCTAAAAAATCAGAATAGTACACAAGCTACTGTATCTGAAAACAACTGACTATTTACCGCAAAAAATCCCTCCTGTTGTAACAAGGAAAGAATTGGCAACTTAAATTGCTGGTTCATCAGCAAAAAATGTTTAGCGACTCAGTGAATCCTGGTATTTTTGGTAGCATACAACCAAGAGAGGGGAAAAGGCAGAACTGAGAACTGAACCATTCTGTCAGCTTACTCACCACTCAATAAATCTTCAGGAGATGTGATAGAAGCAGTCCTTTGAACTCCAGATAGGAACCCACACGTGTTATAATCTGATGAGACATGGTTGCCATTTTCATCATTTGCATTGCCTCACTCACTGGCTTCCAACAGGCACTTACAGGGTACAGAAGGCAATTAATTTTTTCTCCTGTATGCATAATTTCATACTGCTGTCCCTAACTTCTGTGTGTAGCCTCTCCTCAATTTTTCTGAATGCTGGAGATCAACTGGAAGGTAAGACTTTGATTTGGTGTGAAGCGGAAGGGCTTTCTGCTATTCACTGTGGATGGCGTTTGGCCCTCTGGATATTATGTGGAAAACAAACAAATGGATTGCCTTCGCCAGAGTAATATACCATACACTTTGTTTCTTTTGCCCTAGTCCTGCATGACTTGGTACAGTGAGTTTGGGTGTTCAACTCACAGCCAGCATTTGCTACTGCCAAGAAGCTTTTTTGCATGGTTACACAGTTTAGGTAACAGCAGACATCTTTTAGTATCTGCAACTGCAGAGGGATGAATAACGATGTAAATGATCCTTTCCAGTTCTTCCCTTTCCTAATTAAGAGAATACATTCAATTCACTAAAGCCATCTGTGTGACAATTATCTTACTGTGAAAGCTCGGATCAGTTTTCCTCTTCCAGAACCTCATCATTTCTGATGCTGTTGTTACTGATAAGGCCGAATCTAAAATTTCAGCTCTCTGAAATGTACACTGCATTACAGGATATACTGTGACAACTGTGCTTAACTCTAAAGATATTTTGAACTTACAATGATAACGGTCTTCAAAGTCTTCAATTCCCTAGCTGCCTTTAATAAGGATCCTGTACTTCTTTCACCTTTGAAATATTTTATTCCTCTATTTTCGAATTGTTCATGCAATAGGGAAGATACTTTAAGAAGAAAATTAATTTGTCTAACCTTCTTGATAAAGTGCCTGTTGCTTACTTTTTCTTCTACTTTATGCTAAAAGTACTGTTTCCACAGAGTTAACAGTATGACTAACTACTTTTTTCTAGAAACTAGGAAAATAATCTGTACTGTATCATCCAGTTTAAACCTTTTCTTTATTATTACCCACTACCAAAATTCAAAGGCTTGACTGGACCATCATTTCACAGAAAGAAAGAGTATGAAATGTGACATTTTGTTTAAGGTACAATTCTTAATGACATGAAGATCAAAGTCTAAAGCTGTAGCAGTCACATTTAGCTACTCATACTCAACAGAAAAAGCAGTTTACCAACTAGTATTGTAGTACCCTGAAGGAAACACATATACAGACTCAGACAGGTGTTCTCCAAAACATATTTTTAATGTAATCTGCATTTGGAGCCTAAGGAGAGTAAGAGCAGAGAAATATGCTTTTTATTCCTTTTTTACATTACTGTTAAAGCTAAATTACTTCACGTAAAAAAGAAACTGCAATATTTCCATACACAGAGCTAGCCCTGCATAGGAAGTCTTTGCAATAGAATGGAACACAAGGACAACGTTAGTTGAAACCAAACCAACAACAGCTTTTTTTTCTGCCCTCACTGAGGGCTCCACAGTTACTTTTACACTCAAAGCCAAGAAATAAGAGCAGTCAACTCAACTTCCCCAAAATCACTTTGAAGCATTAAATACCAGTTGGCTTCATTGCGGTTACAGAAGGTAAAATTAGTGTTTAGTCTACTTTTTCATGCTTCTCAGCATTTTAGAGTATAACAGTAGTTCCACTCTATACTTCAAAGCATGAGGAAGCTATTTCAAGAGCAGTTATATCCTGCCACTGTCACCTTGCAGCTGATACAAAACTAAGAAGAGGCACATTTTTTTCTCAAAAGGTTTTCATCTTCTTATTAATCCTCCTTTAAGGATTTTGCTTTAGCATTGTATTCCTTTTTTTAAAGTAGTGTTTTGTAAAAATGGAAAGAGATTAATTTTAACCAGTTACAAAACAGTTGTTAAAAGACAGCTCATTGTGGACTTAGTAAATACACAAAACTACCTCCTTTCTGTTGTAAAGTATATATGGAAAACTAACACACTGTTGCCTTGCATTTCAGAAAGCATCTTTACACTGCACTGAACAAACAGGACAGAGACACCGCAGACAGCTGGAATCTTGTTTCCAGCCTAAGTGATATAAAAATAGGAATAAAATTTTAGAATTTTTTTACGAGAATATTTTTCATCTTCCTTGTTGAAGTGCTTCAGTTGAAACCCAGAATGATTAGAAGCTGCTTTAAGCATTTATCCCCTTCACAAAAAATGTAACTTCAGAGGTCTCAACAAGCAAGGAGGTATCAGTGTCTTTGTCTCAAGAAAGTTTAAGCTGTAAGTTGTTTAATCAATGTAAAACCTGTTCCACCCCTGCAGGGCCTACAATTATTTCCGCAGTGTTGTCAACATTTTTCTGTGTCAGCAGCTCAGAAGCAGTGCATCTCATCAGAAAAAAAAAAAAAGGCCAAATAGGAAGAAAAGAGAAGAACAGTAAAAGAATGAGTTAAAAATATGATAAAAATAAAACCATTCTTTGTGTTCTGAATGCTCTTTAGTTCCTTGTCCTTACCACAGCTTGCAATACCACTGCATTTAGCATCAATATGTTTCACTAAAATAAACTTATTCCCTCCTCTGAATAGTAAGAACAATAACAATAAAAATAAAATATCTGGTCCAGGAAATTGGTATCTATATTGAAGTGGAGACAAAACTCTTTGTATCAGGGCTGAGGAGGCAAAACAGGCCTTAGTGGAACATGCACCTCAGACAAGGCCTGCTCTCCCAGCCCTCCTTCTCAACCAGTAAATCCTGAACTAACCCCTAACACATTACAGCATAGTGTAAACACACAGGGCTAAATGCAAAGTTGCCATAAATGCATGAACTCACCTGCTGGGACACCTAAGTCCAAGTTATCTTGCAACTTAAGTGTTCAGCAGAGAGGCTCGCCATCACGAAAAGTTAAATTCTGCATAGAGGTGATAAGTCTTCTGGACTGATGCACTTCAGTAGATATTTAGACAGAACTACATGCAATAAATCAGCATGTCCTAATAAACTGGTTTGTTTCTAAAGAGTAACTAACACAGTAAGCCTTTCTTGTAGCAATATTCACTAGATTTACATAGATGTAATAGTGATATGCTTTAATTTTGGGAATGTTTTCCATTTTAAAAATTTGCTAATTATTAACAATTTTTAGATTATATTACTGGACTAATGATCATAAATAAGAGAATGGTTTGGGTTGGAAGGGACCTTAAAGACCATGTAGTTCCAACTCCTCTGCCATGGGCAGGGACATCTTTCACTAGACCAGGTTGCTGAGAGCCCCATCCAGCCTGATCTTGAGCACTTCCAGGGATGGGGCAGCCACAACCTCTCTGGACAAGCTGCACCATTTTCTCACCACCCTCATGGAAAATAATTTCTTCCTAGTATCCAATCTAAATCTCTCATCTTTCAGTTCAAAGCTATTCCCCCTTGCCCTATCACTATATGATTTTGTAAAATGTCCCTCTCGAGCACTTTTGTAGCCCCCTTAAGGTACTGGAAGGTGCTATAAGGTCTCCTTGGAGCCTTCTCTTCTCCAGGCTGAACAACCAAGTAATCATGTCCAGCTAATATTAAACAGGTTATTTGTCAGTTATAAAGACATAAATTTAAACTAAAACCCCTGAAAAGCAATACAGATTCCAAAGTAAAAACTCTAAAAATCTCTTTCTCTGTGACCTATGCAAAAAGAATTATTTTTATGACTTGTCATATAATGTGTTTCTAGCATGGTATGATTTGTTGGTTATCTCTACTTACAGACTAGCAGAAAAGCACTGAAATATATCAATTTAAAAATCAAGCTACATGTTCTCACAAATGACAAGCTGAGTGGCATGTGTCTTAAGCATTACAAATCAGAGCAATTCAGTCAATTGATCAGAATTTTACTCATGTGTGATGCAAGCAAAACCTGCATGCTGGCTTATATTAGCAATGGTGTGGCCAGCAGGACCGTCCCCCTGTACTCGGCACTGATGAGGCCACAGCTTGTTGTAAGGTCCCTCACTACAAGGGGGTGCTGGAGCATGTCCAGAGAAGGGCAATGGAGATGGGGAAGGTTCTGGAGCACAAGTCTGAGCGGCTGAGGGAGCTGTGGGTGTTTAGACTGGAGAAAAGGAGGCTCAGGGGAGCCCTTATCGCTCTCTACAGATATCTGGAAGGAAGGTGTGGCAAAGTAGAAGTAGGTCTCTTCTCCCAAGAAACAAGTGATAGGATAAGGGGGAACAGTCTCAAGCTGATCTCGGGAAGATATAGATTCGATAGTAGGAAAAAATTCTTCATGGAAAAGATGGTTAAACATCGGAACAGGCTGTCCAGCAAAGCAGTTGAATCACCATCACTGGAGGTATTTAAAAGACGTGCGGATGTGGCACTTAAGGACATGGTTTAGTGCTGAACTTGGCAGTGCTGGGTTAAGGGTTGGACTCAATGATCTTAAGGGTTTCTTCCAACCTATGATTCTTGTAATTTTATACAATGTAGACATAGCAAGGGACAAACAGGTGAAAATTGCTTCAAAACAGCAAGTCTTATAGTGGCAATACACAAACAGCACTGCTTTCAACACATCTTTGCTTAAAAATATCCCCATAATTTTCCTAAGAATGGCTAAGCTAGTAGGCACCATGCTGTACACTGACAGAAATGCCAAAACAGACCAAAAGCGTGGAAGTACTATTCTTATATGCTCCCAACACACATTCTTCTTCAACTTAAATGACAAAAATGTTCCAACATCAACTTAAAAAATAAACATTAAGTATTAAAAAGACCCTCCTAATCTAATTAAACATCTTCCTCTAAAACAACTTGTTGAATTTCTGGAGTAAGAACCCCACAGATACACTTATTACCCACCAGGATGAGACATTAAGTCAAAAATATCCAATATGCTAGACCACTAAATTTGCAAGTAAACTGTATCCTATCCAGTAGAAATTAATTTCACTTTAAGACATTTGCAGGGCTAATGTGCCATAATAAATCCTACTAATTATCAACAGTAAAGTGCTGAATTATATTAATTACCTGAATCGCACTCATATTTATGATCTTCATTTATAGACTTATCAAGTCAAAAGAGCCCTTTCTGTTGTAGAAGCTAAGCTGTTGTGCCAATATTATAAAAATAGGTACTTTAACTAGGAGCTATATACACAACAGAACTTCCGCTTTTGTTAAGTAGAGCTGACATAGTAGAGATGAAAAATCCATGCAAGTAATTATAAAGGTACTTAAAAAGAAGAAAAAGGACACTGCTATAGAACTTCCAGTACCCTGGCAGACAGCCACTTACTATACTAGATGATGTCTAGATCTGGACTGATAAGCATCATGCCACAAACATGCTTTAGTTTCTTCTGTAGATTTGCAGATTTTAAAGTACAGCATATATTTGAACTATTTCTCCTTAAAGTGTATCATTAAGGTTTGAGGTTAAACTCAGCAAACTTCACATCTAGTCACATAACCAGCACAAGCAAGACAGTAGTGCAAAGGAGAAGGTGCCAGTTGTACATAATGAGGACTCTTCCCCCAGCTGCACGATGCAATAGAACAATTTTCAGATTTAAAGTTCAAGTGGACTACAATCAGTAAAAGCAAGATCTTCTTTTCCCAAATTTAGGACAAATTTCCAGAGGAACAAGATGAAAGCAACCTCAGTTACAGCAGTCAAAAAAGTCAAACCCAAGTTTGGAGAGCTGATAAATAACTCCAAAACTCATCATGCTATGAAGACAGCATTCTCAAAAGAGCTCCAAACAAACTGCAAAACAAAATTGGCATTTAAGTTGAAATTGGCCAAGTGCTGCATAGAAATATGCTCACACACAACAGTCATGTTTAAGCCAGTGCATAGAGAAGATAAAAGCACTTATGGTAGTTGCAAATGTTAACAAGTCCATACAACTTGTACAGTTTAGCAATGAGTCCATAGAAAAAGAAGAGAGTAAGAGTAGAAATGCTCAAGCAAAACCAAAAAAAGATGACCTTCCAACTGTATAAAATCCACATGACAGTTATAGTAGAAAGACATCAGTGGAAAATACTTGACTCAGTCCCAAACATCCAACAGGCAAATAAGACCAGAAAAGACAAGCCTTTGGCAGACAATTTGAAAGTCTAAATATGGCATTACATTTCTAAATAATCCACAAAATATATTATATGGCATATTCATATTAAATACTGAGTAACCAATTCGGCAGATCTGATACTAACAACACTTTAGCCAATGAGAGCAAAATGGAGCAAGCTAAGGGAATGCTGGTGTATCACAGCAGTGCTCACTGAAAATATTATCACCAAGTCAGGCTTCAAAAACAGCGCTCTGGGACACCACACTATCATCTGTGAAGCAAAACAAAGTTCTCTAGTTTTTCAGGGATGTGCCCTGCATACGGTATGTTATGATTCACTATTACACGAGCAGCAAGACACTGCAAAGTAGTATGATTTATGGGCTGGATTAAATTTTTTGCTATTTCTTTCTCATCTAGCAAATCACTAGCAGTTTGTTTATGTGAGTTTGTGGCATCAAAATGTGAACCTGACTTGATAAGAAGATTCATGATGTCTGGATGGTTGTTCAGTGCAGCAATGTGTAATGGACTGTTGTTATCAGAGTCTCGGACATTTACATCAGCACCACATTCCACCAGGATAGCAGTAACTTGTAGAGAGGGGAATTTACAAACTGGGTAGCGACCGACACAGGTAGTATTATTGTCAACAGCAAGGTGAAGTGGACTGAAGTTATTCTTTCCTCTAGGCTGAAGCTTAAGAAACTTGTAGATAGTCTGTTTCTTAAAATGTTCCTGTTCTGAGCTGCAAGGTACTTTCTCCAACAAACAAATTAAATGCAAAATGATGGAAAGGGCTTTGTTCAGCTGCATTGGATCAGGAAGACACTGGGTTTGCTTCATGGCCCGTTCTATTTCAAGAACACTTTTGCACAGTATACCCATTAGATCATCAAATGTGACAGTAGTGCCTAGCAGGCCTTTTGCCCTATCCTGAAGCATGAAGGAGAAAAGTTCAGCAAATGATAGCAAACTGCTGGCTGTCATAGGGCTCAGCGGATCAAGGTTACTCTGCTGCATGTCCAAAGCATATTTCCATAAGTTGATGCAACGCTTGAAGTTTCCAGAGTCTGCATAGACAGCACCTCTGTATCTAATATAGTACGATGTGTCTGGGTGAGAAGGGCCAAGAATACGTTCTCTAATTAACAATGCTTGCATTCTCATTTCATCAGGGTCTGCAATAAGATTTTCTAGCTCTTCTGAGCTGTTTACCTCTTTAGCATAATCATACGCCATAATTAGTGTTGGTGGAACAGGTTTGTTCAGGATATTAGTCCTATCACTGTATCTCATTTGCATAGCTCGCTTCCAGTATTTCAAAGCACCAAGCAGATCTCTCTTTTTGTCCACGAATGTCGCTCCTAGAAGTTCCAGCGCATTTATGCGCTCAGCCTTACTAGTCTGTACGTGCTGCGTCAGGAAGTCCACGATATTTGTGTGGCCTGTAACACTGGCTGACAGAAGGGGAGTCATTCCATAACCATCCTTTTCCATTTTAGCACAATACTTGAGAAGCATCTTCATGATCTCCAAACTTCCAGATTCAGCACAGTCATGTAACGCTGTATTTCCTGCAAGAGAAGAAACATGATTACACAAATCACACTCAAGTTATAGTCCAAACCCCACCATGCTAACAGTTATAAAAAAGTTTAAAAAAATCAAATAATACTAGTTTAAAAATAGCTTTTTCCACATCTATATATTATGTAAGCTCAGATGACAAGTCAAAATATTCAAGATCTGATTAAATATCGAGGCTACCAAGCAGTTATAAAAATCAAAACGCTTGATATTATGGCCTGAAAGAATTAAGCAAGTTTTTAAAAAATGCAAAACCAAACCACAATTAAAATTCAAGTCTCCACTACATAAAAGCACAGAAGCAGGAATTCCATTGTACCAAAAGTCGAGCAAATGGGAGACCAGTTTAATTGAATAGGGAACTGCTGGTGCGGCTCAAGAGGAAAAAGAAATTGCATGATCTCAGGAAGCAAGGTCAGGCTTTGCAGGAATTTGACTGTGGTTGATATAAGCAGGGACAACACACAAAAGGCCAAAGCTCAATTAGTATTGAAATTGGACCATATCGTGTAAGACAAGAAGAAGGGTTTTTAAAGTACATTAGTAGCAAGAGGAGGTCTAAAGAAAACATTAGACTGATACATATTGAAGATGGTCATCTGTTTATTACGGGTGAAGTAAAGAGGAGGCATGCAATGCTTTCTTTTGCCTCAGCCTTTAATAACACACACAGACCATCCTCTGCCAAATCCCAGGCCTCAGAAGATGACTACGGGTACAGTGACTTTCCATTTGTCTGGACACTTCTTAGGGTCTGTATCAGCTGAATGCTCACAAGCCCGTGGGACCTTATGGGATTCACCCCAGAGTACTAAAGAAGTTGGAGGATGATACGGTAGGACCTGCCCACCATCAGTCTTGGGAGTCTGGGGAGGTCCCCACTGACTGGAAGCCAGGCGTTATTTCATTTTATATGAAGGGCAAGAGGGATGACCCAGGAACCTACAGACATATCAGTCTAACCTCAGTACTTGGACAAATCATGGAGTAGATCATACCGAATGCTACTGAAAAGCATTTATAGAACAATCATCAGGCACCATCAACACAGATTCACAAAGGAAAAGTCCTGTTTTAACTAATTTGATATCCTTCTAGGATAAGGTCATTCACCCAGCAGATGAATGGAAGGTGGTGGATGTAGGTTTTTTGCATTTTAGTGAGGCTTTTGATAATGTCCCTCACAGTATCTGCCTGTGCAAGTTGTCCAACTGTGGAATGAGTAGGTTCATAGTGCACTAGGTGAAGAACTGTCTGAAGGGCAGAGGTCAAAGGATTGTAGTGAATGGGGCTAGAGGTGGCTGGCAACAGGTCACCAGAGGTGCTCCTCAGGGCTCAGTTCAGTATATTTGTCAATGACCTCGATGCAGCAGTCAACTGCACTATTAATGAGCCTGATGATGATTCCAAACTGGCAGGTGGTGTTGACTCTTCCATGGGAAAAGAGACGTTCCAAATGGATCTAGATAGTTTGGTGCATTGAGCA
>VZRE01012011.1:0-33169 GCA_013396775.1 Cephalopterus ornatus
AGGAAGGCCTAGAATCAAAACTGCTACAGAACCAAAAAAAACAATCTAAGATACCTTAGTAAAAGTAGAAAAAAATGGTTTTATTACAACTTTTATTCTTGAGGGACCTGTTAGATTTTTTTTTTTTTGGTAGATTAATATTTAATTAAATAATTGTTATTTTGCAAAAGAAGACACTTCTGTCTCCATCAATTCATAGAGTTACCTAAATTGCTTGGAAATACTGTTTGATGCATTTTCAAAACATTCGCATCATACCATACAGGTTGCCCAGAGAAGTTGTGAATGCCCAATACCTGGAAGTGTTCGAAGCCATCTTGGATGGGCTTTGAGCAATGTGGTCTAGTAAAAAGTGACCCTGCCCACGGCAGGGTGTTTGAAACTAGGTGATCTTTAAGGTCCCTTCCAACCCAAACCGTTCTATGGTTCTCTAATTCTCAGAATCTTTAACACCTCCATTAAATAAAAAAAACCCCGAAAATAAATATCTATCTGTGTAGTAAATTTTAACTGTCCTTAATGATGACAGATTCAGTTTCATGCTGCAGTTTTTTTTGTGCTAACTCATTACATTAGTGTCTGAGCTGCAGGGAAAGGTTTCAAGCTATTTAAAGTAATGTTAAATAGACTGAAATAATGCTTCTGTCTTCATTTTGAGCCGGATCTACAAAATAGGCTGCCTAGACAAGTGAAGTTGGTATATATGCATGGTGGTTTGGAAAATGGTTCTAAAAGAGCAACAAAGAATAAGAGGTTTAAGAAAATTTAAAAAAACCCCACTGCACCTGTTTGCTGTTATCAGCATTGTTGTAGCTGTTATGGCAAGAAGCTTCATGTGTTAAAGTGTTGTTAAGTGTTGGACTTAATTTTGTAGAAAAATATGGGTGTGGAGGAGGAGGGAAGGGATCTGGGGAAAGCATTCTGAGATTTAATGGTCTGAAAAAAAATGAGGTTTTAAGTGCTCCATACATACATACGTAATAATGGTTATGAAGCTTATTACTTTTAGTAGTCGCATACATTTTTTGGGATTAGTAGAAGAGAATGAAACTGGGTTTATATCTGTTGGCATGTCACATGGTGAAAAGAGTGTGTGCCTGGGTGATACTGATATAACCCTAGGGAGAAAAATGACAGCACTGCATTGGGAAACAGTGAAGAAAATGGAGAGGTTCTTGTACCAATGAGAAGTAGAATAGCAAAGATACTAAGGGAGAAGAAAATCTGATCAACAATGAAAAAATGAGAAAAAAACCCACCTTCTCAGTTCAAGGATAAAATTGCATGTGATTTTTTTATTTATTAATTTTGCTACCATTTCACTTAATTAGATAATCAGCTGAAGTCCCCAAACCATCATCTTTAAAGTTAGGATTTTTCTCAGGCTTTGGGAGTATAAAAATTGCAAGGAAACACCAAGATGGAAAAAATAAATCTGTCTTCCCTCCTTTGTAAAAGACCGGGCCTTTGTCTTGGAAATGAAATGCTATGTTTATATTATGTTGCATTCTGTTTATTTTTAGAACAAGTTACTCTATGGTCTAACTTAACCAAAGGAGTATTGTTGAAATTATAAGTAATCCCTTTGAAATAATTGGAAAAAACCCCCAATTTGTCATCTGAAATATTTTCTCATTCATTTGGTAGTAAGAATTCCTATTGGAATTTGCAGAATTGTTTTCGATTTGTATTGCCTAGGTTATTTCTAGAACAGCAACAAAAAAACCTCTTCCTGTTGGGGATTCTAGGTCTGAGGCTGTCTTGGGCATAGTGACCATGATATGATAGAGTTTTCGTTTCTCAGTGAATTAGGGAAGTGGGTCAACAAAACTCCTGCCTTGGACTTCGAGAGAGCAGACTTCAACATGTTCAGGAGCCTCTTGGGAAACAGCCCTTAAAAACAAAGGGCTCCTGGAAGGCTGGATATACTTTAAAAAGGAAATCTTAAAGGTGCAGTAGCAGGCCATCCCTGTGTGCTGAAAGATGAGCTGCTGGGGAAGAAGACTGGCCTGGCTGAACAGGGAGCTTTTGCTGGAACTTGGGGGGAGGGAGGCAGTGGTGGGGGGAGCTCATGACTTAGGAAATATGGGTAGGCAACTCAGGAAGAGTACAAGGATGTCATTATGTCTTGTAGAGAGAAAATTAGAATGGCGAAAGCTCAGCTAGAACTCAATCTGGTCGCCACTGTGAAACGTAATACAAAGTGTTTTTATAAATACATTAACAACAAGAAAGAGGGCCAAGGAAAATCTCCATCCTTTATTGGATGCAGAGGGGAACAGTGTAACTAAGGATGAGGAAAGGGCTAGGGTACTTAATGCCTATTTTCCTCAGTCTTTAACAGAAAGACCAGTTACCCTCAGGGCAGCCAGTCCCCTGAGCTGGTAGAGAGGAATGGGGAGCAGAATAGACCCCCTGCAATCCCGGAGGAAGTAGTTAGTGACCTGCTCTGCCATTCAGAGACTCAGAAGTCTATGGGTTCAGGTGGGATCCACCCGAGGGTACTGAGGGAGCCAGTGGAAGAGCTGGGATGCCAGGCTCAGAGGGTGGTGGTGAATGGTATTAAATCCAGCTGGTGTCCAGTCACCAGTGGTGTTACCCAGGGTTCAGTTTGGGGCCAGTCTTGTTTAACATGTTTATCAGTGATTTAGACAAAGGGATCAAGTGCATCCTCAGTTTGTAGATGACAACAAGTTGGGCAGCAGTGTTTATCTGCTGGAGGGCAGGAAGGCTCTGCACAGGGATCTGGACAGGCTGGATCAGTGGGCCAAGGCCAATGGTATGAGGTACAACAAGGCCAACTTGGTCACAGCAACTCCAGGCAGCACTACGGACTTGGGGCAGAGTGGCTGGAAAGCTGCCTGTCAGAAAAGGACCTGTGGGTCTTGGTTGACAGCCATCTGAACATGAGTCAGCAGCGTGCCCAGGTGGCTGAGAAGACCAGTGGCATCCTGGCCTGTATCAGCAATAGAGTGGCCAGGAGGACCGGGAAAGTGACTGTCACTCTGTACTCAGCACTGATGAGGCTGCACCTCAAGAGCTGTATCCAGTTTTGGGCCTCTTACTTTAAAAAGGTGCTGGAGGCGTGTCCAGAGAAGGGCAGTGGAGCTGGTGAAGGATCTAGAAAGTCAGGCATATGAGGAGTGGCTGAGGGAGCTGGGGTTTAACCTGGAGAAAAAAAGGTTCAGGGGAAACCTTATCACTCTCTACAACTACCTGAAAGGAGGTTGTTGCCAGGTGGGGTTCAGTCTCTTCTCTCAAGTAACAAGTGGCAGGACAAGAGGCTGGGGCCTCAAGCTGTGCCATGGGATGTTCAAGTTGGACATCAGGAAAAATTTTTTCACTGAAAGGGTGCTTAAGCGTTGGAACGGACTGCCCAAGGAGGTGGTGGATTCACCATCCCTGGAAATGTTCAAGAAACAACTGGATGTGGTGCTTGGTGCTGTGATTTAGTTGGCATGGTGGTGCTCAGTCCAAGGTTGGACTCGATGATCTTGGAGGTCTTTTCCAGCCTTAATAATTCTGTAGTTCTATGATTGTTTCAAAAGTACAGTATGAGTTCAGTAGTTACACTGGAAGCCCAAGCTTAGGCAGCGTAATTTTTCCATGCAGCTAAAAGATGTGTTATTATCAACTTCTAAGACTTTAAATATAAAATTACATATCTAAACCCCAGAGACGTTGAATTTATTTGCCGGTAGCATTTCCTAGGAGTTGATAATTTTTATTGCTACATTTGTTGAGGAGATGAGACTTTGGGAAAACTCAGATCCTCATGTGTACCTATGTTGCTTCAGATAGAAAAAGAAAAAACCGATGACGGAATATACTGTACAACAGCCATGTTTTACTCTTTCTTTGTTTGCTTTTCTTGGGTTACAGTTCCCATCCCGACAGGTAACAGTTTAATCTGTTCAGTGTATAGTGAGGGGTCTTGGCATAAGAAATGTGCTATGGTGTTAAGGGCCCTTAAAAATAGAAGCTTGTCTTGAACAGGAAGCCTAGCTTTATGAGAATTCTCTGTATTTATATTCCCTTATAAATCCCTCTGTGATTCTTCTCAGTTGACCAATTACTTTGTTGTGATTCTGGCATTCAGTGATGGTAGTTGCATTATGTGTGTGGCTGATGCCCATCTTGCGCTGTAACCAGTGCTTGTCCAGCTTGACTTGAAGGGGTCAGCTAGTCTTGCAGCTCAAAATAATTCCTTCAAGCAGAGTCAGGAGTTTGGAGCCTTCACAACAGTTGCAGATTATCCTGAACGTTTTCAGGTTGTACCCCATGGGGGGAAGATATGTTCTGTATTTTGTTTCGAGATCTGATTACAAACTATAGGTTTAACAATCAGCGTTTTTGTCTCTTCACAAGATCCAGCTTTGAAGTCACTATTCACTTTTCTTCTCTGTAGTCTGGGGGTCCTATTGAATTTGTACACCTGTGCCAAGTGATTGCTCCTATTGGTTTTAATCTCTAAGGGAAATCAGCATCCAGCTGGTAGACAGTTGTACTGATGAGGACGCATTGATTTTTCTCTTCTATCCACTTACCATCAATAAGAAATGTCCTTAGCTTTCACAATACTTTTTCCTTGCCATAATGTTGCCCTGTTACCTGTCTGGTCTCACTGTCAGGACTGGTCTCATTTGCTGTTCATGTTGAATGTGGGTGTGATTAACAGCCTGATAAAAATGTTTAAGTCAATATTTGAGAAGCCTAGATAAAGATAACACTTTATCGTGAGAGCTTTTTAATAATATGTCCTGTTTGATGTACACCAGTGGTAAAGAATTGCTGTTTTTAACAAAAAGACCCTTTTATATCAAGGATATTTATGATTTAGCAGTACCCAGAAGAGGAGAATTTAAGAAAATGCAGACAACTCGTGTTCCATTTTTGGAGAAAAATAATTCTTCCCTTTTTAACAGAACTTTTGCTTGTGATGTTGGTACTGTTTTTTTCCCAGCACAATATTGTTTGAAGTGTTTTCTTTCATAAGAAGAAGCAGTCAGCATGTAGACAAAATATTCTGTGTGCATTTCTACAAAGTGATAGGCTTTTGAAAGATTATTATCTTCAATTTAGGATGTTCACATTATTTTACAAGGTTGCTGGGAAGAGGTGAGCATGTAATTTTTTTTATCTTGAGGAAAGCTGTTTTTACAGCTTATAGAGACATTATTTGTTCTTTATATTCTGCCTGTATTGTGACAAATGTTTTTTAGTAATAGTTGTTAAATAATATATTTTTTAAACCTTTAAACAGATGCTACCAAAAATTGCCATAAACAACTAATGTGGACTTCAGTGCTACAATAAAGGGTGTATTTAAGAGGACAAGTGTGGGTGGAGTTAGGTGATGAGATGGGGAAAAGGACTGTGTGGAAAGACTGCTGAAAAGGACTGAACAAATAAATGACACAAAATGGATATGAGTTATGGAGCTGCAAAATATTCTCCTGTTTTTTAAAATCTTAGATGACTAATTGTCAACCATGCCATATGTAAGTAAGTAATGTGGGCTTCCAAATTGGCGGCAATTAAAACTGCCTAGCATCCCACTCCTGCCCTGCATTTTATTCTGTGTACGAGTCAGTACTGAAGACTAATCTCTTATGACATTAATCGTCTCATGAGGAGAGACGGAATAAATCACAGTAGCCCTTCCTCTCTTCACTCATGAAGATAAATGCCGTAACACAATGGCTGATCTTTGTTATGACACTAACCATTATATATTTAACAGAGATAGCAAAATCTCCCTGACAGCTAACAAAAGAATTCTCTCTTTACACATTCTATGAGAAGGCTGTATTTCTTTAGTTCAAAAACATGACTTATCATATCTGTTCTCAGAGCAATTTAAGCAGCAGATCTGGATTGTGCCAGTGAACTCTATTCTGTACATAATGATGTCATGATTCAGAGTAATAAAACCTGATGTGAAGTAATTGTGCAAGCTTCGGAAGGAAATGGTGTGTAACACCCAAGGACTCTTAAGACTCTGCTCTTTTCTATTGTCTGTTCTGAGAAGAAAGAATGTAAAACAGTGTATGTAAAACAAACAAACAAACAGCCACCCTTTCACCCCACCAAAAAAAAAAATCCAAAATCAAACCAATACCAAAATCACAATTTTTCATTTTGTGGAGAATCTGGTTTTCCATTTTGCCTCCAGTACTTGAACAGATGGGCTCAGAAAACTTAAAGACCTGAGAATGCCTTTTTGTTGTGTCTGTGATTGCGGGGACTTTTATTTTTTTTCCAGCTTTACCACTTCCTGTACACCTCTCAGGAATTTCATTCCAGTTTTTGCATGCATTAGATACATTCTGATCGTTCTTTCTGGGATAAAATTACTAAGAAATATTCTTTGTTATTTTCTGCATCTCTATTTGCTTGTTATTTTGAAGAGAATGTCACCCTATGAGTGAGGAACAATCCAGACAAACGAGTTGTGAAGTTTATGGACTTCCTTTGTGAGGTTAAGAGGATCAGTGTGACTTATACTGGCTGTTCACCTAAACACCAAATTGTGCTGTAAATTTCATGAGTTAGTTTCATGCCATTTATCCCACAAAATTAAAATGGAAGTATAATTTTACAGTTTTATGTTTGCTGTCATTAAACATATTTTAGAAACATAACTATATTTATGGTGCATTAATGGAGTCAATGTCAGTTGCAGCATGAAACTTCTCTTATCTTTTTAATGTATGAGTATTACCAGAATGAAATACTTTAAACAGCCCAAACTAACATGTAAGAATATTTATGTAGAGTGCATAGTTTAAAATATTTTATTTGTATTCTATTTTCTTGTCTTTTTTCTTTTTTACTATTTTCTTTTTTGCCTTCTGGAAATCTTAGGTCTGTATCTTTAGGATACTGTCTAGCAAGATAAGCTCTGATAGTAAGTAATGGCAAGAAAATTGGCACAACTGTCACCTCCTGTTAAATTTGGTACATTCAGAGAGTAGCTAGTAGGAATTTTATTTCTCACATTAAAAGTAGCCCTTACACATTACGTTTGCCTGAGGAAATTAAGCAGTGAAGGCTTCTGAAACAAACACATATTCATTCTCTCTGTTGAGTTTTCTGGGAAAAATTACTCTTTGTAATTTTTTTTTTTTAATTTTGCCATGATGAAATGTAAGTTATACAGCAAACCTTTCAGAAAAAATAATCTGTATCATCTTCCAGTAGAGAAAACAGCATGTATGGAAGCAAATATGCTTGAGGTTTGATGTTACTTAGTATTTTGGGGTTTTTTTTTTTGTTCCCTTAGTAGTGATGAATGTATTCACACTGGTGGTAGTTCTTTCTTCTGGTATCTGTAATATAAAGGCAGCTGACAGGGCCCTCATGTCCATTCAGCTCCATTAGTTCCAGTCACCTAAGCATGGTCTCTGATTTATACAGGGGTAAGTGCCAAAGGGGAATTTTTATCCCTGCTGGAATTAGAGGCATTTCAGAATTGTAGCCTGTGTGATCACTGAATGAGTACAGTTTCAGCAATATTTTTGGGTGGCAGAGCAGTGTTTTGCTCCTTGTCCCTTCTCTGGAATAATGATTCATAGCTTTAAACAGCTTTGACCCATGTTTTTCAGCTGGGTGCACTGATGAAAGTTCTACTCTAAATTACATAGTCCAAGAATATGGTTCACAAGCCACAGGAGGTTGACAACACAATTTGTCCTGTCAGCACCTAAGGGCTACAGTGGGCTGCTGGCAAGGTATTCGGTGCTGACTACCTGGGCAGCACTTGTGTATCTGTGCGTGGGTTTTGGGGAACCCATGGCAGCGAACTGCATCTTGTGTGAATGTGCTCGTGTTTGAGGAGGTAGAGGACATGGGAATATCCTGTAGGCCTGTACTGTGGTAAGGACTAGGGAAGAAAAGGTATTTTGGTAGGGATGCAGAAAGGTGGGAGATACAGAAGTTAGGGGTATTGCAACACCTCAGAAGATGAGATTAGTGCGTGCAGAGTAGGGAAATGCTGGGCTGAGGGAGAGGCAGTGCAGTGTTGGAGTAGAATGCAAGAAGAGGTATGTCTTGCGTGGCTAATCAGAAATCTGGAGGCTGGACTGCACTGTCAGAACTGAGCTGTCATTCTGGGAATCTGGATGCTTGAACTGAAATCATCACTAGTAATCCTGTTGCTAATAGTGAAACCCATACCAGGGTAGCAAGTTTGAAATCATGGTCACTGGGGTATCTTTGATCCTGATCTTACAGAAATCTAATAGGATTCTGTGTGCTCACTGGGTTCATGCTGTTACAGTCACAGAAGTGTTTATGAATCTATGCTGACAGAGCCTTTAAGTGGAAGTTCCTGGTTGCTTGGACAGGCTGATTGCATTAGCAGAAAGACAAGTGTGAAGGTTTCCATTTGTTTCAGTATGTCAGACCAGATCAATAAGTTATTGTAAGTCAGTTCTTTAGGGTTGAAAACTTTACCTTACATTTTCTGGCATGATCTTTGAGACCAATAGCAATGGCAAGATGTCACTGCTGTTAGAGCTTGTGCCTTTTAAAGGAATAGCCCGACTGTATGTTTAATTTTAACTGAATTTTAATCCAGTTTATTTTGAATTCAAAATGTCAAGTGTACAGTTCATCTGGAATTTCCAAAGTGCTGTTGCTGCCTTTGTATCTGCTTGAAATATGACATTATAAATAAATTAAAAAAAAAAAAAAACAATAAAAGTGTTCAGACATCTCAGAACAAGCCTTAAATCATCCAGTTAAAGCAATGGCATGAACAAAGAAATCATTCAGCTTCTTTCTTGCTCTTTCCTTTCATTCAATGTTTTAGGAGATGATAATGCCTTATGTATCTTATGGCAGGTTAGCAAAGCTAGACAGTTTCTGACCATCTTATAAGCAAATTCTGTAGTAGAAATTCTCTTGCAGGAAATACTTTACCGTTTGTTCCCTCTAGTTCACGTTGAAGTACTTGTGAATGAAAGACAGTAGGAGAAAATTGTTTTATGAGTGTACTTTAAACCATTTGAACTCTATGGGTCAGTAGCATTACCTCTGAAAATAAAAAAAGTGTTATTACGCTAGCAAGTATGCACGTAACTACTGTTAAAACTTGATACATTTCAGCAGGTTATGGAAATTTTTTGTGTTTCTTTCTTATTCACATTACATCTTTGTTCCTTTCCTTGCTTAATTTTACTTTTCTTGCTTATCTGTAGTGTCACATGGATTACAAAGACAAATTCATAGTACGGGAGCATACTATGAAAGACATGTCTTATGAAATGCAGTTTCTTCTACTTAGAATTTATAATTTCCTTACTGTAATTGCAACTGCTCAAAGACAAAAGTCCTACAAGGAGAATTATTACTTCTGTTTCAGCTTCTTTTAATATTTTAGTATCTGGAAACTACTCTTTACCTTTCTCTTGATCACCATCAGCAACAGTTCTACTAATATCTATGTGAGAATTTGTGTTAAAATGGATCATAGTGCATCTTCTCTTCTTACCACTGCTCTTTTTCATTTATCTTATACTCCTCCCTTACTGGTTTCGACTCCTTATCCATCTCTCTGCACTTCCTTTCTTCCTCCACTCTGTACCTTCCCCTCCTCTCTGAACCATTTACCCATCTTTCTTTACACAAAGGGCTTTGAACTTTTACCAGGCTGCTGATAATTCCCCAATGACTAAAGCTGTTAATCAAAAATGAACACAAAAGATTTTAGTGGGGCGCTTCCCACAATAGAAGTCAGTCCTCCTGTTAACCTCACATAAGCAGCTGGATAGGACAATGCTGGATTTCTTCCAGGATGCTGTTCTTGTACCCTTCTTGATACTCCATCTTTCAATTCATTAAAATAGTAATGGGTGGCTAGAAAATATTTTATATTTTCTGCTTAGGAGAAGGAAAGTTATTTTTTTTTTGTTCTTCTATTCACCCTGCTGTCTTTGGGCAGTCAAGATTGTCCATTGTGGAGTTCAGCCTGACTCATATTTAGCTGATGAGTAGGAGCACTGGGAATAACTGTACTGTTCCTTTCTTCTCCTGAGTTAATTTAAATAATATTCTAAGGAGAATAGCTTCAGTTTGTGACTAGTGGCTCAGACTATGGTTTGACCAAGCAGTTGTGATAAAATGATCCTGATTTTTGTCAGCTGTCTGACCTTCAGATCCCTGGCAGCAGCTTCCAGAAATGGAAGTAGCTTTGGTGAGTTTCAGCTAACTATAGTCTGGTCACACAATCAGGATCATCAAGCCCGCTAGACTGATCTGCCTGCTGCTTTTGGACCACAGCACAGTATCAGGCCACACTTGGTTCTTGTTTAGAAGAATTGTTTTCTGTCAGTGTAATAACTGATAGCTGCAGGCAAAGCTTCCCACTTTCTACAGGAATGTTTATGGGTGGCAAAAGGGCTGACTGTTTGGTTTGCCTTTCTTCAGTCTGCTCCTCTGCTGTGTTCCCTCTAGTGGTTAAAATGCAAATAATTGGACAGATTTGCTTCAGGTAGTCACAAGCAGCTGAGTATATAAATTAGACTAACAATTCCTTCACTTATATAGATTCTCTTTGGATTTTGTGGGCAAGCTGAGCATTTAGGATTTCTCTCTTATGCAAAGCTGAGAGTCTTGACTCTGCACTAGAGTTTTCTTGTTCGCAGTTCACTAGAAAGTGTTTTTTCCCTGGTGTGGCAACTGCTCTGTTTTGAGCAGTTGTCAACACACAGAAGATGATAGATGCTATGGTGAGAAAAGGAATTTGTATTTTTTCTTGTCCTATATAACTGACAGGACTTTTCCAATGAAACTGGGAATACATGTGTTTGTGGTATCTGTGTGATTATTTAATATGAAGTTGTGAGTTGATACTTGTAGGTGACACAAATACAACAATTTGTCAGGCTGCTACCATTTGCTGGGAGGTTTGATTTCCAAGGTGCTTGTTAGCATCTGAGCCATCTTCTCTTTGAACCGTTAACCCGTGTTTGAATGAACACCAAGAATGTGTTCTGTGCGATGACTACTTCTGTTCTCTTTCAGATTGTCCTGATGGGTATCACATTATTTGTCCCAGTTATTTAGCGGCTGTCCCTTTTTAAGGCTGTGCTTGAATGGCAGGAATAAATAGAGCATATTTGATCCTCTGTGATAGAAGTTGCAGTCAGTGCAAACCATTCTTCTGTCATTGTCCTTCTTAACAAAATACATCGAAACAGTCATATTCTTCATGACAGTATTTTGGCATGCTTTAATTTCAGTGTTATTAGTCACTGCCCATATATGATATGAGTGTTGGTGGATGGAGTGGGAGGAAGGAGAAAGATATTTAAAACAGATTAGAGCTTTCTCCCCTGATGTGCATTAGTTTTTCTGACCAAGAAGCCTGCGAGCCTGTGACTTAACTACCCTACTGCATTTTAGTATGTTACTTGCCTTAAGGCACGGTTAGTTATTCAGTTTGAATTTCTAATATTATTTTTGAAAGTCTCAGAAATGCAAAAGGGATTGCAGACTTTTAGCAGTACTAATGGTGAGACACAGAGGCAAGAGACGCTAGCATAATTATCAGTTAAGTGTATTCATTTGCTCCCAGAATCTTAAAGAATACTCTGATGCTGTTTGCCATAACTGAGGGAATAAAGTGATATTATCATTGAAATGTTTTTTACAAGTAATTATTTTTATTTTCTTACTCTGATAAATGGTGAACTTAAAACTGGGGGGAGAATAGCGATGAGGATGGACAGGATAGTGGGAGGGGCAGAAAAAAAACCCCTCCTTACTTAGGTTCTCTGCTAAATTAATCTTCATTCTGATAAAGAAAACTTAATCATGTACACAATAACAGGATTTTCAACTTAAGCAGTGTTTGAATTGGAGAATTAATGCTTTTTAGTTAGGGTATGAACAATTCTTCAAATAGCAGGGTTTAAAGGGTTAGGTGAACAGAAATAAATTCATGGGGTATATGAACTGCAGCCCACGCTACATGTCTGGCATAAAGCAAGTCCACACAATGGGCAATTGTTTACTCCAGCACTTTCAGCCTGTCTAACATACTCTGCATTTCAGTTTGTTATTATACCCTGAATGTGTTCACTTCGTACTATGGCATTTGAAATCTGCCCTGTGGGTTTCATTTAACTTTCTGTAGTGGTGTTATGCATCCTACTTGTTGGTTTCATTGTTGTTTGGTGAAGATGATCTTCCCTATCCATGTGTCTGGCCATTGTTTCCACAGCCAGTTCAGTGCAGCTTCCTCAGCACAAACTGCTCTCCCTTCTCCCATTGTCCAGGACAGGGTGACTTCTCATGTTTGTGTAGCTTTATTGTTTCCTTACCATTATTGTTGAACTCTCGTGGTAATACTTGGCACTTTACTGACTTTACAGAGTAGGATGTGATGTCGTAGAGAAGGGGACAGGGCTACCCAAATTTTCTCAATTGCAGGGAGGAGCTGCCCAGGTGTGCTGAGGGGCCTGTACTCAGGAAGAGAAACAGGGAATCCTCCGCAGTGAGTAACCCCACTTTCAAGTGCACACAGTTTCCTTCATAGCCGTGTCCAGTACAGTGTAGTATCCTCTTTTGTCCTTTCCAGTTTGCGCTCTGGAATGTTCCCAGTTTAGTTCTTTATTTCCCTTTATTTTGGTACGTTCTCATTTTACCTTGTCCTTTGTCTTTTTTCTGAAGGTTAAAGTTTCCACTTTTGTTTCTTCACACCATTAATCTTTTCTCATCCTAGTCTTAATCTTTATACACATTGTCATTTTTCCAATGTGTCATTGTGGTTCTGTCACTAATACATCATATCATTTCTCTTCCCTTGCTGTGTAATGGCCCTTTTCCCAGCCCTGTGTGCAGTTCCTTCTGCCCTTACTCATTGCTGTACTCTTACTCTTTCCTTTTCTCCTTTCAAATCACCTTTGGGTTTTCCTTTCCTGATGGATCCCTTTTGAATCTTGCCTACTGATGTACACGATATAAGCTCAGTTCAGCTCCCAGACCTTTCTAGTGCAGCCCTCACTTCTACATTTTCCTTTGTGGAACTGAAAGATAAAGGATACAAAGCTCATCTCTAACAAAGAACTGAAGGATTTGGTAAACTGTGTTTTGGCTGCAAAAGAGAAGAGGCAGTAAATCAGAACTGTAAAATGGCAGGAGAGGGCTGAGCTGGTCAAGTTGTAGTGAGTAGGGAGGCTTTGGCTTTAGGTGAGCTACTTGAATTACAGCCCTAGCTAGCACCCTTCACAGCTGGACTTGCATGATAGGATGTGGTGGTGTCTCTAGTTCCTAGTGGGCAGGTATCCATATAGTAGTAGCTACTTCCATGTTTGCCATCATTTGGTAACTGCTAGAGAGAAGCTCAGGAGAAGTAGAATCAGACCAAACTGCTTTCATATTTGCATAGGGTAGAAAATGCAAGTTCTGGCTGAGATACGTGGTCAAGATGCTCTGGGAAGCTTGATTGCTGTGGCCTGTGTGGCACCTTTTACTGCTGATTGAAAGGTTTCATCCTCCAGGGCTGTCAGTTTGGCATGTCACATGAACAAGAGTGGCTGTTTGTTTAACAGCATAAAACCGATGGGGATAAAAAGGAAGTGGAAAATCAGAAAAATCCGTACAAGATGGTTCTATCTGTAAAGTGGAGTGAGTTACTTTGGGCTCAATTGGAAAAGGCAGAGGAGTGGAAAACTGAACTGAACTGGAAAAATATACTGCACTCTGTCATGTAGCATCTTATGTGCTGTGACTGTTCTGACTGCTTCATTTTTCATTGTTTTTAGAAGGAAAAAGCATTTTGAAATTGAAACCTCACTGTGTCAATTCTCACAACAGTAGCTCCTGCTCTACAAATGGAAGATTTTAGCCAATTTTTTTTGGAGGTCATGGCAAAACCTAAGTGTAGAATATTCAAATGACCTCAAATAATTCTAAAGTAATAAAAATCAAAGACAGTGCTAGTCTTTTTTATTATTATTATTTTTTCCCTTGGGTTTTTGTGTTGTTTTTTTTTTTTTCCCCCCTTGTGCCTGAAAGAAAATCTGTTGCTGTGTCATAAAATTAGTTGTGTATTTCAATTCTCATATTTGGAACCTGGTAAGAATTTTTCCCAGGCAGATGTAACAGATGATGTACAAAAACAGCAAGTAAATCTTTTTCTTGCTGCAGTTTCCTAGGTTGTATCTGGCCTTCCAACAGACAGAGGACTCCAGTCTCAACACTACTGTTCCCTGCCTTTCACAAATGACTACATAAAAACTGCATGATCACATAACCAGATTCAAAGGACAGCTGTGTCTTGTCACTTACACGTTTATTATTTCTTTCCAGGCATTGGAAAAGTACCCCAACTCACCAATGACTGCAAAACAAATATTGGAAGTCATTCAGAAAGAAGGGTTAAAAGAAACAAGGTCAGTGTTTATATGTTCTGTATTTTTGCTATCTCTTTGAAAACCATCCAGGAATGGTATATAATCTTTACAAAACTCAAAGTGCTGGCTGAATTGATTTCCAGTACCAAAGTGGGAAATATAGCTGATAGATTTATTAGTTCAAGGCTTTTAAAATGGTTACTGGCTGGTTTAACTTTGTACCTTCCAAAAGCAGTCTGTGGGCCAGCTTAAGTCCAGTGGCTTTTCATTACAAAGAGATTGTGATCTGCTCAGACAGCCCAGTGCTAGATCTCATTTTTGCTTAAGGACCAAAGCTTGACAGCTGGGTTACCTCTGCCACTGTGTGCGTGGAGAAAGTGCGAGATGAAGCTCGGCACACTTCTCCTCTCCCTTGCATTTGTGGTCTGGCACTTAAATCACTGTTAGGACGTGCTGGTGTTGCCTGTGGTTACAGGGGTTATGCTGATAAAGAACTGGGAATGGAAGGAGAGGGGTGTTTGAACAATGGGAGCTTATCTGTGTGGCTGCAGAGGAGGGATACAGCAACTGATAACTGATACAGCAATTCCATGGCAGAGTTGCTTAATAACAGCATACTCTGGATGTAGATTTCAGTGATAATAATTAGGCTTTTAGGGGATGGATGGGTTATCCAGAGCCTACAGAAATAAACAGTTGTCTTCCATTGACACCTGGTTCAGATGGGCATGCAGCTTCTTGTTCTGAAAGGTGGCTGTCTACTTGGTAGGTCCTCTAGTGACCTGCAAATAGAAACTTGAGCAGGAAGTAAAAATAAGGCAAAATTGGTTGTTTGGTGGGGGTCTCCTACAAGATGTACTTCCATTTTCTCTAAATGTTATAGTAAAATGTTTCTGGTTTGATGAATTGTTTTGATACTTGTTGCTGTCTCAAACCAAAGGGAGACATCTGCTTTTATTTTAGTTATATTCTTCTAGTGCGGAACCTAAAGCCTAGGACAAGAGAACTTCAAATCCCACGTAAAGGTGAACCAGAAGTAAACATGGGACATATTTTTACTGAATTCACTGTTGTTCCTAAGAAACAGAGCATTCTGTGTGATTGTTTGCACTGCATAACAGTGCACTTCTTTGTTGGTAGCCTGATAATATTCTCATAATAGCAGTATTTTGGTAAAATTAAAAAGAGGTGGTGTGCAAGATGAAGTTGAATTTGCCACCTTTTACAGATTTAAGAAGTGCTTTAGTTCCTGTCAAGAAACTGCTTCAAGCATATTTGGCAATGATGCCAAGGAAACAAGGGGATGAAAACTTTAGAAAATGAATGTCCAAATGTGTGTTATGCTGCAATGATTTGCATACAAGAACAAAAAAGCAAGAAAACACAATTTTGAAAATCTGTTTTACTAAGATACTGTTTTTCACAGCAGTGATTAGATTGCTTTCATCTTATGTCTTGTGATATGAGACAACTGCATGGGAGGGGCTCAAATGTCTGATAATGGCATTTCTTTGTAATTTTAAAGGTTCTTGTATCCATGATGAGAACATGAATAAAATTTGGTGTGGAAAACCTATGGGAGGGACTGAAGGCAATGTTTTATGTTTTAAATATAGAAAATGTCAAAGCCCTTTTTAATTGTTGTGGAATGAATAATAAGAGCAAGATTTCTTTAAAGAGGTTCAAAGCTAGAACTTCTTTAATTTCTTCAGTTACTAGGAAACAGACAGAGAAATAGGAAAGAAATTCAGATTTGTAATGATTTTTATTCATAGTATGATATCTGCAGAAATGTGTGAATGTGTAGTAGATTGCAGGATGGTATATTGGTCCTGAGTATCTAGAAAAGTGAGAAAGATAAAATTCAATATTCTTTTCTCCATACTTGAAACATTCTGCTATGTTACAGGCTAGGTGATCCTAAACTCTTTAGCCTAAACATTCTAAATTCTGCAATTGTAAAATGAAAAAATGTTGATTCTGTATTGATTTTTTAAAAAGTATTTGAATTTGCATTTAACTTCTGATTTCATGTAAAAGTTGTTTATGCTGCATTTCAATATTGATTTGGCACAAACTTGCAAAGTTATCTTTGTGCCTAACTCTTAGTAGGATCCAATAAGGTATTTGACTTCGTACATGTTTTAGTTGATTGTGCCTCAGTGTGTAAGTAATGTTTTCACAGTACTTGAATTTAAAGTCTCCCGTTCACTTCATCTTGCCCTGGAATTTTTTTTGGTACCTTTCTGCCAGTGTAGTGCCTTTGCTGTTACTAAAGGTGGTGTTTCCTGGTCTCTTTGCAGCAGCCAGCTAAGATGAGCAAGGGATGTAAATTTATGTTGTGCAGTCACCTCGCCATAAGCAGCAGAATGGCACGAGTGTATTTTATTCTGTATTGATTTGTGTATTCTTCCAAGTCTGAACTTGTGCCAGGAGTATGTTGCTACTTTAATATACTTTACTTATTCCTTTATACTGATTATCATTGTCAGGAGAACCTTGGTAATTCTAAATGAAATTCTTCAAAAATTCTCCTCTCTACTGTTCCATTTTTAGATGAATGAGATTAATTGGCTTAGTCATTTTTCATATCTATTGCAGCATTAATTAATCTAAAGCTTTTTGCTGTGGTAGTAAATCTGAAAAAATAATGTATGATTTTCAGCAATCTCATTGTCATTATGTGTAATCTTTAAAAAGACACTGTCAGACTATACAGCCTCTTTTTTTCTTTGTTTGCCATAAAGACATCAAGTTGTACATTTATTTTTGTATTACTCAAATAATTGAATGCAAAAGGAGGAAAATTCCTGAGTTACAAAGCAGATATATGTTACAAACAAAAATAAAAACTTGACTGATACATCCTGTTGGAGGTTATAACCTACCTGGTTTTCCCTGTCTTTGGGGAGGTATTTGTTAAATATTTTTCCTGTTAAGGTGTAACCATTGTAAAATGGTCAGCAGACAGTTCTGCTACCTAGAAGGAATAAAAAGTTTGAAGGCAAACAATTTGGGGATGTAGAAAAAGATGGTTTTCTTCTGGGAATGGTGGGGAGGATGTATAAGTGTTTATTTTATACTCACCCTGTGAACAGTGTCAGGCCAACAGTCCTGAAAAATTGAAATCTCTTTACAAGGAAAACAGACAGCAGCTCACTTCGGTGCATGGTAGTCTGGATTTTCTATCCTAGAACCTGCTGTCCCATTCTTTTGAAAACATTTCCCTATCCCGTTGTAAATTTCTAGACTTGCAACCTGGTGTTTATGCATCCAGTCATGAGATTTTGCTAGTGTGACATAGACTACTAGTCAGAGTACAATCCACTCTAGCCTCAGTGCTCCTTTTCACAGGTCTGCTGCCTCGATAATTCTCCATCTTGTATTTCTCTCGTTACTTATTCCTGTTAAGGTCTAGAATTTCCATTACTGAATTGTGTTCAGGTTTTCTGCTGACTGTTTCTCTAATTCAATAAGATTGCTTTAACCATGTACTCTCGTCTTTCAGCAATGCTTCCAACTCTTCCAAGTTTAGTGTCAACTGCTTATTAGAACTTGTTTCCTTTTGCAGCATTACATATTTCTCTTTTTTGCTTATGGAAGTCCCATGAGAAACAAATTCCAAACGATCATTAAGTCAGGCTATAGGATACCTGCTTGGGCTATAGGATACTTACTGCTGCTTCTCTAGCTACAGGGTCTGCTGCTCTGTCACAAAGAGTATTTTGAGAGATTTGAAGTAACTTGTTCTTGACAGTTCTGTGTATTTATTTGCTAAATACTTTCAAATAATTTTTATCCCATATTTGAGGGGAATTGAAATTCAGTTGTTGCATCTCTGCTTCTTTGGACCAACGTTTTTTCTTTTTTTTTTTTTTTTTTTTTTTTTTTTGAAACCTCTTCACTAAGTGTTTTCCAGCTGTTTGGAATCACTGCTATCCTCTACAAATTCTCAAAAATGACTGTTGATAATTCTGAGACTGATCCAGTCAGCTTTAGTTACCTATTGTGAATTTCAACAGATTTAACTGATTTGAGAATATCTAATTTATTTAATTATCATCTAATCAATTTTTCCATGTTTTTTCCTGGTGTTGGTTTTAGCAGTTATCTAATCATAGACACCTTTCTGATTAGTCATTAGCACTCCTCTGTTTTTGGTATAAGTGCTCAGTGGTACCCCTTTATGGAAGAACAAGCCAGTTTGCTGTCTGTTACTGTGCTTACAGAAATGTCTTTATGCATGTTGTGTGAGTGAGTTTGCTGAAGTTTAATTTGCTGAAGGCAATTTTGGGTTTTTTTGTGTTCTCCCTTATTTTCTTAAAAATGAAGATTCATCCCTGCATGACCACTCAGTGTTTTCAGTGGTTCTTCCCCATGCATTCAAGTCCAACCTAGTACTGCCTTCCTTTCTAACTACTTTTCTCATCTTCTCTTCGAGGATTTTTGTTCCTAACACAGGCTCAGAAACTTGCCAGATGCTTCTCTGTCCCTGTCTTTCTTTTCCCAGGAGATGCCTGTATGGTCATAATGGGTATATTTAACTAGGTCATGTATTTGAAAAATTTTTGCTGATTCTCACAGGAAAAAAAAAGTTTCTCTAATTCTCTTGATTTCTCGCTGTATTAAACTCTGACCCTGGTATCATCCTTGGTTTTGTCCTGTCTTGTCATTACCTGGAAATTGCCTGTAGAACCACCAGAAATAACTTATCTGTTCACTTCTGTTGGGGGCACTGCACCTTCATGAAGAATAAGACCAGTCAAGACTGCTTAAAATTATCAGGGAGACAAAAATAAGACAGAAGTTGGTATGAATTAGGTGTTTGGATTAAGGAAGAAAAGATTGACTGTAGACATAGTAAGTCTTCAACGATATAAAAGATATGAAAGAGTGAGGAAATGTTGTCTTGAATGTCTGATATGGACAGAACAAGAAATAAGGCCTTTAAAATTGTAGTAAGAGAAGATTCTGATTAGACAGTACAATTTTTTTTTAATTTTTTTTTTTTAACAGGTATAATTGATTTCTGTCATGAATTGTGGGAGAGATGTGAGAGATCTCTATGTCTCTACAAAACCAATGTAGATACATGTCTGTCAGGAGTTATGTAGATTTGGTTGGTCTTGCCTTGAACTAGGGGAATGAACTAGCATATCCCTTGATCCGTGGTTTTCTATGAATTTTTTTAGATCGATTTCAGTACTTGGGCCATACATATTGTTTGAGTCCTAGGGGAGAATATCCAGCCAAACTCTGATAAATGTTTGATGCTAATAACCCTAGATTATTGTCTTGGCTTTCTGTAGTTCCTTTTGTCCTTTGCATGGTGAGGCTGGGAAAGTGACTTGTCTGGATAAGATTAAAGCCAAAGATTCTCAGTCCAAGTTAAAAGCCAATAAAATTTCAAAATGGGACAAGCACTGTTTAATTTCTTGGAGTGCTACTTTAGCCCACAGCTATGCTAGCTATTTGCTTTCCCATTAGACTCAGGATTGTGACTGGAATGGGATAATTTCATAGTGGTTTTGCTGTTCAGCTTGAGTAACTGACCTCTGTATGGTCAAGTAACTTTGATTCTGTTCAGGTAATTCGTAGAAGAGTTTAAAAAATGTCCCTTTGTCTCATTCTGTTTTTTATTTTCCAGTAGGAATCTTAAACTTCTTTATCTTGATGTTTCTTTGTTGATCTTAGTTTCAACTATGGGAATCACAGCATCAGTCCTATCTCCTCCTGATCAGTTTTTTCCTCTGTATATTTTGTCTTTTGCTACACAAGACTAAGCTATTTATTGTCTTATTGTTGTGACAGTAGTCTTTCATAAGACTAAGCAGAGGTGCTTGCCATTGGCACTGGCAGTAGTGCTGTTTCTTCTCCCCTCTACAGTTGATAATATTTATAATGAATTATGTCATAACACATTGTCTTCTGAGCCTAGGAAAGCAGCAAAGTATGACACTAATAAATCTCGAAGACACTCTTACTGGATTTACACACTTTATACAGAAATATGAAACTAGTGGGTTAGCTAGAATTAAACCCACTTTGAACTGCAGAGTGGAGTCATCAGTGGAATAAAACACATGATCCGTGCAGGGTCTGTATTTAGCTTTGAAGTTAGAGGGGACTCCAGAAAATATTACCATCACTTGTGAATCCTTTGATCTTTCTGACAATGTCTCTTTAAGCCTTTGCATACTTCATCCTTAGAGCTATTGACTTAAAAATAAAATCCCTTCTGAATGCTGCTGTTTCTGTAAATAGGCTAAATGAGCTGGCAACTGTCTTCTGTTGTTTATCATTTTAAAGTTCCTTGTTTTATTGTGTATGCATATAGACAGAGAATTTTTTGCTTTCTTTCTCTGTAAAGTCATTCCAAGATGTCATTATGATTCATAATTAAGTCATAGTTTTTATCTTTCACTAAAAAAAGGAAAGAAAAAAAAAAGAGAAATGCCCTCCAATTACCAAACACCCTTAAAAATTTAATTGAAAGAACCACAGTTTTTGTCTTAAGGCTCTGGTTGTTAACAGAAGAGCACATACAATTAAGAGGCTTCTGTGGTTGCATATGTCTGATAGAATTTATTTGGGAGCCTCTTCAGCTGAAGGGAGTGCATTGTTTTGTCTGAAGATAGTTATTCCCTGCAATGGACTGAAAGGAAGCCTTGATGGAAAGAGAGAGAGAAAGCTGTTCAGATTCTTTTGCCTGGCATTATTAGGTTGATTTTCATGCATCTACAGATGTGGCTTTTGGCTGTAGAGTCGTGAAAGAAACAAACTTTCAGTACAACCTGTCTTTCTGCATAAATTCACTTCAGACGCCTCTTTGAAATGCATTTCTTCCCAGTGTAAGAGCAGACTGCCTAATTTGGTAGGCACTTTTGATAGCAGCAGTTTGCCAGCTGAAAAATCTCAGGCTTGCTCCTTCTTGCTTAGGCATTCCCAGCATTGTTATGCATGGTGCAGTTTAGCCTGCTAAAAATTGGTGGATTTCCTATATTACCACATTCCAGCTTTGGCACTTTAACTTGCATAATCACACCCTTGTCACCTCTGTGGTAATTATTTCAGGTTTTGGAGTGATGTAGCCCTAAAACAACTATGGTATTAGCTCAAGCTTGACTTCGGGGTGGTGAGTTCTGAATTCCATGTTGCTGCATTGTGATTACCCTACTGTTAGTTTAAAGCTAGTTTGCTTGTGTCTGGACAGCAGTAATCCCACCTTTGTATTGATTTGGAAAACTAGTTTTGGATGCAAATTAACAGATGTAAAATAATAAAACCTCAAATGTTTTCCCTCAGCTAATGGGAAAGATGACAGAATTTTTATTTATTAGTGATGGTGAATCTTCCATTATGTATACCTATACGAGATATATTTCAATATAAGACATTTAACTACCTTGAATATATTTTGGTTTTTTTGCCTGACCCACCATTGACTTAATTTCTTCTCCATATTTCTAGTATTTTAGAAGTTATCTGGGCTGTTGTATTTGTTTCAATGCTGCTCTTCTTTCCTTCACAGGACAGTTGAATCTCTGTCTAGGGACTTTAATAAACAGTCCAGTAAAATCAGTCTGCACGTCAGCATTTTTTATAAAATTACCTTTGTTTGATTTTGGTTCTTTTAAGTAACAGGTGCACCAGTTGTTACAGGCAGGCTAAAAATCATGCTTATGTCACAGATGAAAGTCCTGTGTTAGTTTTATTAAGTGGTGGATTTAATTTTAGAAGTATTTCAGATGATAAATGACACAGTGTAAATTGTAAGAACCTTTTGAGTATGACGGAGAATACTTTGGAGGATACTGCTCTTTTAAGAATATTAATTGAGCATATGTAAAAAGAGAGTGGAGACAGAAGCAAAGTAATACTTATCAGCGCTTAATGCAGGGGTATGAATATATCCTGGTCCTCTGTTCCTCCACTCCCAATATCTTGTCCATTAAAGGGGTGTTGCCAGTGCAGTATCTACTAGTTCCCATCTACATGGAGTCCTTTGTCCCAAGAGTTTCTACAAGGTGTGAATCTTCCCTCTTTCTCATAGTGGGTCACCCATTCCATGGTTTCCAGTTATCCTGATCGGCTGTCATCTTTTTCCCTTCCTTTGAGGACTCAAACTCCATTCTGTGTGCCTGCAATTTTCCTGAGTATTACAGTGTAGACGTCCCCGTATTTATTGCATGTCCTGACTTGGGACCAGTCAAGGGTCCTTCTTTAGTTTGATTCGAGGACCAGTTATGAGAAAATAGAACAATTCCAGAATTTTATCATGACCTTCAACTGATGGTTTACAATAGTTTAGAAAAGTTCACATAGCTTTCTTTCTAGATTTCAGAATGGTTGATTTTCTTTTATATTAAGATTAGCATGTTGCTGCTGCATTTTCATATGCATTTTTGCTCACATAGTGCTCAGGACTCCAGTTTTACATTTGGTACGATATTTTTCTGTGTTTGTATGCTAAAACATACATTGTAACCACCTTTTTACCTTTTATGTAATAGGAAATAGTACTGCTTGATTGTTGTTTTTTTTTTTTTTTAATTTTTTGAAAGATCTGCCAAAAACTTGTTTGCTTTACATCTGATAGCAGTTCTGCAAAACATATCTGCAAAGATTGGGAAAACAGGAATCCAGTATGTGTGACACACTTGCTTCCTCAGTGCTAATCCTTCCACACAAGCCTAATCTGTGTATTCTCAAACAATATTGTGTTTGTGCACTGTATAAACCTTTTTTTTTTATTTTTTTGTTGCTTTACTGATAAGGGAGAGCAACTTGTACAATCGTTAGATATTCAAGTTACAGTAATTCAGAGGATATGTGAAAATTTTAAAAGTTCAGTTGTTTAGCTGTAATAGGAAGAATTGTGGTGTTAGATTTTGTGATGTGATAAACATATTTCAAATTCTAAAGATCTGTATTGGAAAAACCTTTTATTTTTGAATCTATACCCAAGACCTCTTTTATGACAGCTTATTTGCTGAAATTAAGATCTCCATAATACATTAAGGTAATGTTAAAGATATTCTTTTTTTTAATACAAGTGTAAATCCAACAACTTAAATGTAACAAATAATGGATAGCAGTGCAGATGATGATGATGATCTTAAAAGATTTATTATTTATTTTGTACAGTCATGACAACACTTCCTATAAAGGACATTTTATTTTGAAGTGGGAGACGTCAGCTGTGACTAAATAATATAAATGTGTCAACAATTTCAGTGCTGTTTTTCCTGATGTAATGGTTCTTTTATCAATATGTTTTTAATGTAAGAGTTTGTTTTGTCTTTTTCTTCTGTTGTATCTCAGTGTGAAAGAGGCTGAAAAGCAATAATGTAGTTCAGGCTGATGAAAAGAGAAACCTTCTGCATTATAAATTGGTGTTACTACATGCGTAGCATTATCCCAAAAGAGCATATTGTATCATATCTGTCTTCCCACATTTCTCCTAGACAGAGTACGCTGTATGCTACAGATCTTTTTTCTTTAATGTTTCGGTATTTCAAAGAGTAATTTTGCTTTAAAAATAGTGTCTCTTTTTCAGAGAGAGAGAAATTAAATAAAAATACCCTAAACACATTCAAAACAATTAGATACCCGCAGAAGTTATGTTACGAAAGTTTCACCAGATCTTCAATCCATCCTCCCAGCTGTGAAAGTTTTATGGTTGGTTTATTTGTTTGGGCTGGGGGCTTTGTTTGGTTTGGTGGTTGTTTTGTGTGTGTGTAGTATGTTTCCTATAGTATAATGCTTTAAGCCTGATTTCTTTTTTAAAAGTGACTGAGGAGATGAGATCTTCCAGTCTACAGAGTGTTTTCTTATTCTTTTATCCAAAGTCTGTCTGCAGTTCATATAAACTGTGAACCATGACTAGATTGAATACATTCTTCTATTTTACTTCCTCTTTGTTTTGCTAGCATCTTTTTAAGAAAAGCAGCTTTCCCATAATAGTTGTCCATTGTTGTCCATCTGCAAAATTTTCAAAAATATTTTGGGGAAACTAAGATTTGACAGCATGTGTTTGTTCTTTCCATCATTGTTCTGAAATGAAGATCTGCCACTTACTAACATTATACTACATAGGTACTGGTATTTTAAAATAAAAGTCAGAAGCAAGACATGCAAGAGGGCTTAATATCAGTGCATGTTGTTTAGGGGCAAAATGCAAGAATCTTGCTGAGTAGCCAGCAACCTTGTTCAGCTCTCTTGTGCTTGGAAAAGGCAAGAATAATCTCCTGTATTTACTTTAGGTAGTATTTGGGCAAATGCGATTCAACACATAAGCCTATCAGGAGCAGCCGTATATATAAAAATTTCAGACACAGAAGGATACAGGCACTTCAGCTAGAAGGAGTCACCTTTTGAATGTACACTCTGGTAAAAGATTCTTAGGAAAAGAGCTTAATCTGTTGAAGGCTTAAAACCTGCAGTCAAAATTGAAGTCTGACTGGGAACCTGAAGACATGCCTTCATTTAATGGATTTATGAGCTTTTGTTGCACCATATGAGTAACCTAAGAAGCTGCTTTTCCTTGCAGGTGTAAAATGAATTACTCTAGGTTTCAACTTGCTACTTGCTGATTGAGATTTATTTGTTGGTGTTGAATTTTTTTGGCATTTCTGTTTTGTTCTCTGTATTTCTCTTTTGCATTGAAAAGTTAGTATTTAAGCCTATTATTTATTACTGCTTTGAATTTCATTTATCCCACAGCTGACTTTTGTCTTTATTTCTAAGCATTCTGTCTTAGGGGACATGCACAACATCCCACAAAATAGTATAATCTTCTTTATGCTATTTCTAGTATTCCATAGCAACTGAGGAAGAAAAATGAGCCTAAACTGAACACTACAACACAGGCAATTCATTACAGATTTTCCGCTTAGTATTCAGTAAATTGTCAAGTCCTTATTTTCATCATTAGCATATTTTTCACAGAGCAGAAGCATAGCCATTTCTGGCAGACTGAATTAAATCTGTTTTACTTGAATGTGAAAGAAGAAAACATTGTCAGGCTTTCTATGAAAGCATCATTTTCTAGTAATAATTTATTTTTCTGAAACAGTTTGCTGTGCATGTCTTTGTTTCTATAAAGATATGAGTGTATATGCTTCAGTCTACCTGTAATGAAACTATTTCTTAACTGAAGAGGAAAAAACACAAAAAAATTTAGGATTTTTCTTTTCTTTTCTATTTTTTCCCTGTTCGTATTGCATGAGCTGAAATATTTTCTAGTTCTCTTTTAGCCATGCCCTTGCACATTTAATTTAAAATTTTGAAGTACATTTTTTTTAGAATCAAGCTCCCCTCAAAAAGCCTCAGAATTTCACTATCTAAGGACAATGAAAAAGATCCGGTATAACTGTTTAGAAAATTTGTTATGTACATGAATTTCTTTTCTATCTAAGGCTAGCTGGTAGCAATTCCATTTTATTCATTTTGAGTGTCATAGGTAGTCTTAATTACTGTGAAGTTAAATTACATGCAAGCTCTTCATTTCAAAACATATTTTGCTTCCTTATGTACTGTCATGTTAAGGAAGAATATGTTTTATTCAAGATTTGATTTTCTTTCAGCAATATAGAAAGCTCCCATCTTCTGTTTGTTATCCCAATAAACTCTGCATTTGTCAGTGAGTCTATTTTATGATGGCTGTTTGCTAGAACTTTTTTTTTGTGTTACCAATACACCTGAAGTTTTTTATCCTCTAGACTGCTAAATACTTTAGGTAACCATTATCAAATATGAAATCATTTTGTAAAAAATATGTGCCCCCTGCAGTAATCACAAAGATAAAAAACCTGACCTATAAGTGACAGCAAGGAACTGTTTGGGAAGATACGAAGAATGAATGACAAGCAGGAAGTTGTTGTTTTAGTTTTCTTAAAGACTGCTTGCTTTCAGTCAGGGAATCTGTTCTTGGCCAGTGAAGATTAGGCAGTCAAACTGTATTTATATCTTAACTCTGTCCCCTTCATCTAAAACCTGACACCACTAAACCCAATCCAGCCATTAACCTTTCTCTCTAGTAGTAGCTTTTAATGGTATAAATGTAAGCTATTGTATCAAAATGTCATTCAGTCAGATGATGTACTGAACTGTGTAAACTAAAGTGGTGTTGATACCAGATTATTTGTACCTGAGCTACAATCCACGAAGTAATGACATAATTTGTACTGTTAATTAATACTAAATTTATCATTTAATTCTTTATTAAAAGCAGTAAGCAATTTCTGGTTAAGACTGAGGTTTTTTGTAAGCCACATTATTTTTAATTTGTTTGGCTCTCTTTAGCACATGTCTCTCAGCTCCTGCATTCAGAGGCACTTTATTAATGACTTCAGCAGAATCAAGCTTCCTTTCAGATGGAATGATGTGCCTATCAGGAATGGCCACTCTAAAACTTTTAGCTATCAGTCCTGTGTTTTCATGAAATATTTGGTGGTTTCTATTGTTATAATTTTAAAACCTTATGTGTGACATTTTGAAATTAGATTGCCTTTTATTTATAAGTTAAATAGAAACTTAAGTCTCTCAGTTCCAGACTTAAGGAGCTGTTTTAAATCAAAAAACAATAACGAGATCTACTAATAGACTGAATTGCTACAGCTGGAGTAAGTTAAAACACAAAAATAAAAGTATCTGCTTGGTCCTTTGAGGGAAGGAAAGAAATTTTGCTATGCTGTTTTGCCAACTTAAACTCCCTGATGTACAACAAGTCTAACTTAAACATTTCACATCCACACAAATATTTTAATTTGACACAATAAAATAAATCATTTGTTGCTATATTGTTAAAGTTACAGGGTGTACTATGATTGCCCACTCTGCATTTATTTTCAGGTTTTTCTTACAGGTAAGAGTCTTAACAAAAATATTTTAAGCACATAATTGGCATTTATTAGTCAGCCAACTTGTAGTAACAACATTTGTTTTAATGTTTAAGGTGAAAGTATGGTCTTGCTTATACAACTGTTTTTGTAGGAATAAGTAGGACTAGAAAACAGTAATTTGTTGGATCTAACCTTTATTTATTTGTGATTATTCTGAGCTTCCTTATTCTTCATATCAGTTTGATTTTTCTATCTGTGTATTAGTAGAAAATTAGTAATTGAGTAAAACTTTCTAAAGTACTGAATTACTCTTCAAATATTGAGAAAAATCTTTTGTAAGGAAAGGGATGTTTCTTTTTTTGAGTTCATTCTCTTGCATGATACAATAGACTTTAGAATTATTTTTTTCAATTGAATAGGAACTGAAGATGTAGAAATAGGTTGTTCTCATATGTTCTGGCTTTCTCTTTTTGGATTGGGTGTGACGTTTTGGATGTTAAATATGTTGCTTTTGCGTAATTGTGCCAGAATTTGACATTTAGTTTCAAAATTCTAAATTACTTCAGTTAGAAGCCGTATCCTAATTGAAAAATGGGGAGAAAGAAAAAAGAAACTGTGGAGATTTTCCTGAACTTTTGTGAAAGAGAAAGCATAAGATATGGTGCACTTTATTTGGTTTTGAGGAGAAATGAACAAAACTAAATTTAAATTTAGGAATTTCAGTTGTTTGTGCTTCATGAAAAGGTTTATTATTATTTTATACTTCTACTTTAAAAGAAGTATAATTCTTTTATCAGAATAAGATATAGAATGGAGGTGGGGACAGCAAGGGAGAAAGAGAGAAGAGACTGGGAAAAGAATGAAGAGATAAAAAGAAAAGACAGAGAGGATGGGAGAATAGGAGAATAAAGGAGAGAGGAAAGGGCAATGAAAAAAAATGAAAAGAGAGGAAAAGGAGGAGAGGTGTACATAACAAAACGCTGGCAGTGGGGGGCTGCAGGGTGGCCTCTGTGCAGACACAGCTGACTCCAACAACCCCACCACAAGACATAGCTGAGCCCAGCAACCAGGACAGTGGTGCCTCTCTGGTAACATATATAAGAAAGGACAAAGCCGGCACTCAGAAGAGGAGGATTAAAAAATAATATGTGGAACAGAAGTGTGAACACCAAGGCCAGAGAAGGAAGAAGGGAGAAGGTGCCCTGGGCACCTTGCAGGCTGTGGAGGGCCACACGAGAGCAGATATCTTCACTGCAGCATGTGGAGAATACTATGCTGGGACATCTGGATATTTCTTGATGGAGGTGTTGCCCATGGAGAGAGCAGGCTGGAGCAGACAAAAAGTGTGAGGAGGAAGCAGCAGCAGAGAAAAGCTGCTGTGGACTAACTCTCCATCCCTCAGCACCACTCAGTGAGGGGAAGGTAGAGGAATTGGGAATGAAAAAGGAAAGTTGAACCTGGAAGAGGAAAGCTTTTGTTTCTCTCTACCCAAATCTATTTTAATTTGCAATAAATTAATTTTCCTCAAGTCGAGTCTGTTTTCTCTCTTACAGTAACTGGTAAGCAGTCTGCCTGCCTTTATCTCAACCCACAAGTTTTTCATCCCGTTTCTTTCCAGAATCCTGTTGAGGAGGTGGGAGTGAATGGCTGGGTGGGCATTTGGCTTCTGGCCAAAGCTAACCCACCACAAGAGGAAAGAAATAAAGGGAGAAAAAGAGAGAGGAAGAAACAAGGTAAAGAGAAGAGAAATGAGAAGGCAAAGAGGAAAGAAAGGAGAAGGAAATGAGAGAAGTGAAAAAGAAGAGAAAAAAAAAAACTGAGAAAAGAGAAAACAAAGAAGATAGGAAAGAGAAAAGGTGAAAAAATGAAGAGGAAAGAAAAGGATAGAAAATACATACAGGGAAAGAAAAGAGAAGAGAAGACAATAAAAAGTGAGAGAAAGAAAAGAAAGGAGAGAAGAGGAGAACAGAGGGAGAGAGAGAAGATATAAAGGGGAAAAAGAGAGAAATGAAAGGGGAAAGAAAACCAGAGAAATGCAAGGTGGGAGAGAGAAAAAGGGAGAAAAAAGAGGAAGAAAGAAGGGAAATAGAGATGAGAGAGGGAAGAAAAAGAAAGGTAAAGGAAAGGACCCAAAAAAGGAGACAAAAGAAAATGAGAGAAAAAAAATAATAAAAAGCAAACAAGTCCAAGCAAGTCCACTGTGGTTGAGGAATCTGTAACTGTTAGCAGTGAAGTAAAAATTTTTAACTGACTGGAAGAGCTTGTATATGGTAACCAAGACCCTTTTACTTTCCATCAAGTAAAAGCAGTAAAATCCCTATATTAAAAACTTTGTTTTCAGCATTGCCATTCAATGAATAGATACATTCTTTCCAGGTAAAAATTCCCAAAGAAATTGTAATAAGCATTATGAATTTTCTTACTGATTCGGACAATTGATTACTTAGGCAGGTGGGTGGTGTGACTGAAATGGCACAGCATAGCAAGCTCTGGCAGCCCCACGTGTTGGCATGCATCAATTTTTGGGAATGGGCAAAGTTAATATGCCAATTTAGTTAGAATAACTCAGTAAGATTTTTGCTAGTGAGTGTAAAGAAAGAAAAATAAATCACTCTAAGATCAGCATAGCAATTTGCTTTAATGTGTTGTTTCTATCAGGGAGAAATATTATTTAATAAAGTAATGTCATATAACGGTCTGGTAGCTCAACATTGAGTAACATATTAAAGATGTAAAGATTTCTGATAGGAAGAAAGAAATCCATAATTCTCATAAATTATAAAGAATAGTTTTAAACTCTATAGTACTTAGTAGAGTACTTTGTACAGTTCTTTGTTTGGCAATACTTTTTTATTATTTCCATAAATAGTTAAATCTTGCCATAATTTAAGCAGTTTTACTGAAATATGCTTGCCTTTTAAAATTTAATTCTAATAGGTCTCAACAGCATGTTGTGATTTGCCTCTTCTGTTTTCATTACTGGGGGAAGGAAGAAGGAGATGTGTGTACATCGGCACCTCTTCCAGTTCTATAAATTTAGTTGCAATTGGTCCTAATGGCAACAACTGGAAAACTTCACTGATATCACGTGAGAGAGTGGGGACATGACATTAGGCTGGAGAGGAGGAACGTGTGGGGGTGTGGAGCTCCTTCAAGCTTGGTAATTCTGCTTTCCCTCAGCAGGGTGGTACCTCCGCCTCTCCCCTCCTCTGCGTCCAGATGTAGCAACCCAAGGGGTTATAGCTGAGGCGAGCCAGCTGCATCTGGCATGTAGGTTCGGGAACGGCTGGAGGGAGTGTGAACTGACAAAAGGTGAAATACAGGCCTTGTGCTGAGGAGTCTGAAATGGGAACCAGTTGTGTCAGTCTGAGGCCATCCTTCTCCAGTTACTGCAAACCAATATTGTAGCTGAAATAATAACCCTGCTCTCTCACCAAGCTGCTTTTCCTGCCCTGGGCTGCCCACCTCCCTGGATGTTGGCACAAGCATTCACAGGGTTGTTTGGGGAAATAATCAAATTTTAAATAAAGAAAAAAGAGTGTTTGGGGAAGAACACGTCATGGAGGCAGGAACATGTGGTCTGACTTAGAGGTAAGCCACTCAAGCTGCTTCGTTGAGTGGCAGAACTGGCAGAAAGTGATGTGAGCCCAGTATTAGTCTTGGTGCAAACCTTGTTGGTGAAAGCAGAAACTACTCCATGGCCTTACATACAGGTACAGAGATGCATTATCAGTGGCATAACCGCAGGGTGGTGGTATCTTGCAACCATTAGAGCTGTGGTAACAGAAGTCCCTGCTGTGGATGATAAGAAAGAAAGGCTGGAAATTCTTCTAATCAATCAGGGGAGGAGTGTGGCTGGAAGCTGTGACTGCATCAGGATTACATTCCTGGTATAGCGTGATAAACCAGGAATCTTAGCCTTCTGAACTAGGCCTGGCTCACAGTGGTTTTCTGGCAACACTTTGTTCTGCCTTCTTTTCTCTTTCGCGTTGTGTAACAGAGTTAATGAAGCTGCTCTCAGATGCTGCACGGGCTTCCTCAGTGGGTGGTGCAGAGACTCAGAAGTCCTGTTGTTCTTTTGCAGTATATTTTGTCACTCTGTTGCAGACCTCCAGCAGAGGCAGCTAATCAGAGATCGAGCAGTTTGCAGCAGTTTCCAAGCTTCTTGAGCAAACTTTAGGGAAAATCTTCTGGAAGCTCTGGCTTCTGAGAACTTTGGTGGCATGCTACATCAGGTCAGGGCCAAGCTAAGGAGCCATTTGACTCTATCAGTTCTGACGGACAGTTTACGTTGGCTACTTGCTTTTTGTGGACTACCTACATAGTAGTCACAAGCTGACTGTGAATAGAGACTCGTAAGGTTTGGAAGTTGGAAAGTTATGACTTCGGACAATAGAAGGAAGCTTCTCTGCCTACGGAGAAGGATAGGTGTAGTGCACTGGAAGGAGGTCAGCAAGATTGTCAGGGGAGACGATTACAGCCAGCTGAAGCTGGTGTTTTTTACCTTCACTTTAGCAAGACCTTAGTATCTTCACAGTCAAATTGGTGAAATAGGAACTCAAGAAGTGGACAATAAGGTGGATGGAAATTTGCCTGGACTGCAGGCACAAAGTGTTTTGATCAAACATGCTAACTCCAGTTAGTAACCAGTTACTAAGTGGTGTTGCTCAGACATTGATACTGAGGCTGTTACTGTTGAATGTTGCTATTAAACACCTGAATAATGGGACAGATTCAGCACATTCAGCGAGTTTGGAGGAAGCAGTTGGTGTACTGGAAGACTGGACCAATGTTCAGAGGGATCAAGACAGCAGAGAATGGTGCTAAGAGGAACCTCATGAAATTCAAAAAAGGTAAAGGCAAACTTGTTCATCTGGAGCATAGTGATTAATGTAGTGGTATAGGCTGGGGGCTAACAGGCCAGGAATCGGCTTTTCAGAAAATGACCTGAGAATTGTGATGGTTAACAAGGCATGCATTAGTCCATCAGTGTGCCCTTGCAGCAAAGGGCAAGCCCGTGTTGGCCTGTGTTAGCAGGAGCATGGCCTGCAGGTCAAGTGAACTGATCCTTCCCCTTCAGTACTTGTGAGATCCCATTTGGAGAAGAACCATGTCCAGTTTTGGGCCCCCTAGTCCAGGAAAGAGATTGATACATCGAAGTGAGTCCACTGGAGGTTCACCAGGATGGTTGCAGGCTAGAGAATATGGTGTATGAGGAAAGGCTGAGGGCTGGGCTTGCTCACAAAGGAAAGGAGAAGGCTCAGGGGGATCCCACGGCACTCCAGAGCTCAGTAATGGAAGGGTGTAGGGGAGACAGAGCCAGGCTTTTCTTGGAGGTTGCATAATGACATCATAAGAAGCAAAGAATGAGAGGCTGCAGACACAACATGTGACACGGAACATGAAACATGAAAAATTCTAACTTGATGCTAAGAAAAATACTTTCCCAGTGAGAGCAGTTAAGCACAGGAGGAAGGTTGTCCAGGGAGGCTGTGAAGTCTCCATTCTTGGAGACTGCACAAAACCTGAGTGGACGAGGCCTAGATCCAAGTGGCCTTGCTTTGAGCAGAAGGTTGGACTAGATAACTTCTGGAAGTTCCTCCCAGTGTAAATTATATGAGTGTGTGAACCTTGTTGGAGCTGAATGTTCTTAAAAATAGCTGTAACTGTTTTTTTTGGGGGGGGGGGGGAGAAGGAAGGGAGGGCGTGGGCTGTACTAACCAGTTGTATATCAATTACACGCATGCATAAGATATTCTTAAAACTCTGCAACAAAAGTTGTGGAGACTGGCCAGTTAAAAAGCCAAATTAAACAAGAGAACTTGGGATAAATTCATAGAAGTCCCTTGTGTAGGATGATTAAATATTAACGGCCAAAAGGCATTCGGTAATTACTGGCTGTGTCTTGTTTAGCATAGTCACTTTCCTTTCCACCTTAACTTCTTTTTTTTTTTTTTTTTT
>VZRE01012011.1:33200-89547 GCA_013396775.1 Cephalopterus ornatus
ACCCACCTTGAAGCCAAGAATATTTGGAAGGGTGGGGTGATTTTTTTTCATTTTATACATTGCACATTTTGTGGCAATGTTTTTCTTGGGTTTAGTACATTTTTGACTGTAGCACAGTCATTACTTCATTTTTCTAAACATATGTATTTAAAGCCCACAGGGGTCTGTGAAATCTGATACTAAAATAAGACATCGTATATATAAAAACCACGGTTTCTTTAAGAAAGCCATTTTTTAACCTCTACTCCAGAATTCCTTTAATGTGGCAGGAAATCTTTTTTCTCCCCTTTCTTTATAGTCTTTTTCTTCATGGTGAACGTTGATACTGGAGTAGAAAATGAAAAATGTACTTTTTAATGAAATCAGTTAAAACTATTAAAAGGAAATATTGTATTAAAAGAAAAAAAAAAACATACATTTTTGAATAGGAAGTAGCTGTCAGAAAGAACAGTATTATTTGACCAGTATAAGAATTTGTTACACAAAAAAATCAAATAGTTTCTTTTGAGTGGTGTTGAATGAGGAGGGTGTTCTCAGTCCAGGGGACACCTTAGCTGTCATGACTAAATGACACATGCTGATTTCTTGTTCTTTTGGGGTAGTTTTCTTTCTGAAACATTTTTCTTTTGGGATGATTTCAAAAGCTACTCTTTAATCTTTACCCGTGACTTTCAAAAACACATTCAAAATGCCCTTTTTTTTGTTAGCATTGCTTTCTTACTTGTATTATTTGTACTACATCTAACAAAATGGTAAGGACTCAAAGTGCAGAGATGCATTCACATATATCCTTTCTTCAAGATTTTTCTTCACAAAGAAGAAAAACCTGGCGTTTTCCCAGGTGTTAGGGAACACAAAAAAGTGTAAACAATCTCTATAAAACTTGTATTCTCATTTCCTTTCTGGTTGAGGAATGCTTGTTGCCATATGTGAATATCATTTAATGAGGTGTAATGGTGTTTCAAGGATATTTTTCAGAACATTCAAGGTATTCAGGGGGACTTACTCGGAGGCATGGCTGGCAAAGGGCAAAGGTAATCAACAAAAATAATGGGTAGGGATATTTAAATTTTGGAAAAACTTGTCAGTATCTTTCAGTCTGTAGTATATAATGTGGCATTGAGGTGATAGGTTTGTGTGATTTTTGTTCTTTCTTCTCAAATTTACCTGCTATACTGCTGGCATCTTGTTTTCAGACACATTGTAAATATTTTCAAGGGCAAATCCATCACAGTAGTTCTATAAAATTATGTTTGGGAACACTTGCATTTTACACAGGTTCTGGAACTTTTGTAAATAAAGGCTTTCTTATGAGAGAAAATGGTAAAAAAAAAAAAAGAGAAAGCCTTGCTGGCTTAAGGAGTGCTGAGATTTGTGATGAACTTTTGTTCCCACAGCTTTTCATTTTATTGGTTTAGACGAGTCCTAATAAAGCTCTATTTTCACCACAGATGAACTCCATTTGTTGTGTTCTTCTGGAACATTACTGTGGCTACTGTCACCAGATTTGACACTACCAGAAGCTTTCTCAGGCTGCCAGCACCATGAGATAAAATATGTTTTGCTCTAAATAACAAAAAGATTCATTTTCAGTGTTGTAGGATATCAGAATTTCATCTACCCTGGCCTCAGACCACAGAGTGCTCTAAAGGTAAGGGTGGAAATGCCAAACTTGATTGAAATGTCTATGAAAGGCCATTGCACAGAGCAGAGGGCAGGATCAGATGTGTTTTCAATAATCTTTACCCCTGAGGAAAAAAAGAAATTAGATCTACCATAGTGCTGCAACACAGCTAAGAGGTGAAAAAAACCCAAAGTCTATGCCATCATTTGCAGATGTGAGCCAAACTCTTGGCTACTGAGAGGGAATTAGAATAAAAATGTGTGGGTAGTCATTCACGAGAGCTTTGCTTTCCAAGAAATGTCTTACATTGTGACTGACTGTGGGTGAATGCAAACAGTCTGGCAAACTCTTCAGCAAAGAAATAATAAAACATTTTCTTACCAGCACCCCCTGTCTTTCTGTCATGTTCACCTTCAGCTAGCAGTTTCATTCACTTGTCCACCTTAGTTATTCCAAGATGACACATGGCTAGAGGTTTATTACATTTGGGCTTTATTGTATGTGCCAATGCCATGTTATCACTAAACACAATGACTGTATGTAGTCGTACAAAAGGCCCAGAGGGAGATTGCTTCATGCAGGAGTATCCTAGAAGTAGTAGAAATAGGTCTTAAGGGTAGTGGCATAATCTCCAGTATTTGTTTGTTATGTATATCCTTCACAAAAGACTTTAAAATAATTTTTGTGTGTCTCTCTTCCAAGGAGAGACAGCATTGTTTAATTCCTCAAAGGTGGTCTGATAAGAGTCTGAGGACACCGGCTAGTTCTGTGAAAGGAGCTTCACTTCCAACTCCTTCCCTGATTCCAGTTTTGGTCCATTCAAAATGTAAAACTAGACTTAGATGAGTTTGTAAATGAGATTTCCTGCTAAGAATGGCAAAAAACCCACACAAACAAAAACCTTTTCATGATACCTAGCTTGAATAAAGGATCCATGTTGAGTTTCTTTACAACATTGCTCCAGATTATTATACATTTGAAGGACACTGAAAAGGTTCGGTTATTTGGTGAGGTATCAGTTCAGTCAACTGTGATTCCAGCTGCTTGTAACACCCTCATAAGCTGCAAAGGGCAGAGTTTTGGTTCATTACTAGGTTCTTCTGCTTTACGTATGTGGGATTCACTGCTTTGGTTAACTTCAGTGAAAACTGCTAGCTTTTGAGGCAGACATTGGGTATCCGCAACAGATGTGTTATGTTACAACATGTCATACTGGTCCTTGGTTTTTCCATCATACTAGTAATAATCTTGCCTCTGTCTTCATCTGATTTAGAAAAACAAGAAATCTGTATGAGGGTTGATGTTGGAGCAGTGTTAGTAGTACATATAAAGGGTCTTTTCCCCTGTCATCTCCTGGTAGTTGTTTGCAGTCTGTGAGACTATAGGTGAATGAGCTGTACTAGTCAGTCCTGTTGCTTGATAGCCTGGCTTATTTACCCTGCTCAAAAATAGTAGCCCTGTTGGTGATATTTGAAGTCTGAAGGTCAGATACCACATTTGAAGCACAAATACGACCAGAGATGTAAAAATTTTCTTCATGGTGCTGCCCAAATTAGAACAAAACTGATGTTAATTTTGGCTAACATGAGAAAAAATCATTAAAAATAAACTAAGAAAATATGTTAAGGAATTTCTTTTAATCTGTTAAAATACATTTAAAGATCCAAATGTGAGAGCTTATATTAGGAATAAACCATAAGTATAATTTATTCAAACTGTATAAAAAATATTCTACCTCTATGTACTTCAATTCCTATAAAACTTTAGCAAGTGACTTAAGGCTTAAGACTTTATTTATTGTGACTTTATTTATTATTTAAGTGGTTAAGACTTTAGAACATAAATAGTTTGGACAGTCACATCAACTGTAGGTATCAGGAGTATTTTCTGTAGTTCTCATTAGTAGTCCCTTTAAAATGAAGAAGCCAGTTGGAAGCTCAAAAAATAAAATGCTTTTTTTCTTGTTCCAATTTATGAATAAGTACTTTGTGTGAGAGGCTGAGATTTTCCAGCTCTACAGTTTCACTAGTCTATATATAGAGAAGTAGTAGATGGTTCCCTAGCTACCTACTACCCACATATTAAGAGGTGGTTTTATTGTTTAGTAAATTATATTGGATATGTGATATTTTGGAAAGTCTCCCTTTGTTCGTGTTACATTCAGCTCATCTAATATATTTTCATTCAGTATTTAAAAGCCAATCCCTTAATCAAATTACAGTTTCTCTCCGAAGATGATTTGACAAAAATAAGTATACTTGTCATGATTTAGTAAATAAGATGTCATTTGCTATTTAAACATCAGAAAATACAACTTGGATTAATTTCTGTACATTAAGTTAGATAATTGCTGAATGCATTTATAGTCTCCAAAGTATCAAAAAGTAAGATTACATTAAAGCTTTTGCTGGCTGATTGGGGTATTTTAATAATTTTAAGCAATGAACAAATTAACCTTGCAGTGGGAAAATAAATGGAAAAAAATCAAACCCAAGATTTTAATTGATTATTCAAATTAAGTTTTCTGTTTGATAATTTAAATTGGTTTAGTTTGGATTAACACGCTTAGTCTATGATTTTGCTATTGAGCAAAGGATGACTCTGAATGAAATGGTACCTGGAATACTGTGGTGGGTTGACCTTGTCTGGAAACCAGGTGCCCATGCAGCTGCTCTATCACTCCCCTTCCCAGCTGTAAAGGAGAGAGAGAGTAAGATGGAAAACAACTCATGTGTTGGGATAAGGCATTTTATTAAGGCAAAAGCAAAGCAGAAGCTTGTGTGCACGAAAGCAAAGCAAAAAATAACAAGGTTTATTCTCTACTTCCCATCAGCAGCGATGGTTGGCCACTTCCAAGAAGCAGGGCTTCAGCACGCGTAACGGTTCCTTAGCAGGCAGCCACTGGAGACAATGAATGCCCCCCTTCCTGCTTCTTTCCTTAGCTTTCGTATCTGAGCTGATGCCATATGGTATGGAAGATCCCTTTGGTTGGTTTGGCCTACTTGTATCCCTTCCCAGAAGGAATGTTACAGTGCTGATGGTGTGCTCAGCAGTAGCCAAAACACTGGTGTGTTATCAACACCCTTTTGGCTTCCAGTGCAAAGCACAGCACTGTGAGGGCTTGTGGGGAAATGAACTCCATCTCAGCCAGACCCAATACAAATATATAGTCTGTATTTAACCTTGGCTGAGAAAGCAAATATACTGCTTGCAGTCTTCCTGTGTGTTTTGGGGTTGCATGGCCGGGTTTTGGTAGTGGGGGGCTACAGGGATGGCTTCTGTGAGAAGCTACCAGAAGGTTCCCCCATGTCCTATAAAGCCAATGCCAGCCGTCTCCAAGTCGAACCCCCTGCTGGCCAGAGCAGAGCCCATCAACAACAGTAGTAGTGCCTCTGGGATAACAGAGTTAAGAATAGAGGGAAAAAAAGCTCTGCATAACAGCGGTTGCAGCTGGAGAGAGGAGTGAGAATATATGAGAAGAAGCAGCTCTGCATAAACCACGGTCAGTGAAGAAGAAGGGGTAGGAGGTGCTCCAGGCACTGGAGCAGAGATTCTCCTGCAGCCCATGGTGCAGAACCATGGTGAGGCAGCTGTCCCCCTGCAACTCATGGAGGTCTGTGGTGGAGCAGAGATCCACCTGCAGCCTGTGGACGACTCCACACTGGAGCAGGTGGATGCCTGAAGGAGGCTGTGACCCCATGAGAAGCCTGTGCTGGAAGAAGCTCCTTCCAGTACCATGCTAGAGCACATTTGCTGGCAGGACTTGTGATCCTGTGGGGGACCCATGATGGAGCAGCTGATTCCTGAAGGACTGCACCCCGTGGAGGGGACCTACCTCAGAGCAGGGCAAGACTGTGAGGAGTCTTTCCCCTGAGAAGGAAGGAGCAGCAAAGACAACATGTGATGAACTGACTGCAGCCCCCGTTCCCCATCACCCCTGTGCTGCTGTGGGGTAGGTAGAGAAAATCATGAGTGAAGTTAAGCCCAGGAAGAAGGGAACAGTGGGGGGAAGGTGTTTTAAGGTTTTGGTTTATTTCTCATTATCCTACTCTAATTTGATTGGTAATAAACTCAGTTAATTTCCCCAAGTTGAATCTGTTTTGCCCATGACAGTATTTGCTGAGTGATCTCTCCCTGTTCTTATCTTGACCCATGAGCCTTTCCTTATATTTTCTCTCCTGTGTGCAGCTGAGGAGGGGAGTGATAGAGCAGCTTTGGTGGGCACATGATGTCCAGCCAGGGTCAGCTGGCTGGTTTATTTAGACTAATTTGAAACTTTTATTGCTGAAAAAATGGCAGGTGATTGGCAGGAAATCTTGCACTGATCAGCATTGCCTTCTGTTTACCTGTGCTCTCTACTGCCCTCCGTACCAAGGGAAGGATCCTTTGCTTGTGCCATTTGAATATTCTAAAATGGCCAGATCTTCTTTTCAGTCCTCAGTTCAGTAGACTTCTCCTGAGTATTCCTTCTGAGCCCAGCACTAACAGCTGCTGCAACGCTGCCAGCTCAGTCAGGTATGGCTGTGGGAGGAGAGCAGCTCTAGACTGGTCGGCAGCAGTTTGCCTATCTTCATCATGTGTAAGACAGCTGTCGTCTTGTCTTGGTATAGCTGCCTAGGTTCTTGGTGGTTTTGTGTGGCAGTCCCAAGCTAGGTCATGGCTACAATCTTGTAAGGCAAGTTGGGACATTTTGCTGGCATGTGACAGCAGGACTGTGAGCACACAGCTCGTTGAAGGTTGTGGAAAGCTTCTAAGAAGAAGCCAAAGATGGCTTCATCGCACTTGGCGTCTAGTGCTTCATGTAGTGCTCTGTGGAACACTCCAGCAATGCACAGGTAGACATCTAGTCAATTTTTCAGCATTTCTAGGTGCTGTATATGTTGGAAAAAGTATACTTAGTGTATATTATTAACCTCATAATAAGAATTTTGATTTATTAAAGAGATAAAGATTCATAGATTGCAGTGCTGGATACATGCTCAAGAGATCATTTGATGCAAACACTGGGACAGGTTCCCATCTATGTACCAACCAGGACTGGTGTGTGTATGAGCTTCTCAGGAAGGTCATTTTACAAACTTCCCTGCTCAGTTCTGGTGTTGATTAAAACATCAACAGCTACATTCACACTTTTAGACTATCTGTGGGCTTTCTTTTTCTTCCCCCAGTGGCCATGAAGAACATTTATCTCAATTAACTTCAGTGGCCTTTTACATGTTTCTGGAAAATTACAATTATACCTTCTTTTACATTTCTGTTTATTGTACCACACAAATGGGTTTTCTACAACCTTTCCTCATATATTTTATTTTCTTTATCTGTTGTAACTCTGAAACTGTTGTAACTTACATGCATTATAAACATGTTTTATTCTATGTGACTTCAATTCAGAAATTGGTTCTGAAGCCTTTTGGGTTTAGGTTTTTTCCAGCAGTGAGTAAAAATTGTTGCTCCCTTGTGACTGTTTATGTATCTGTATGAAACGAGCAGATGATTTAAAGCAAATAAATATGGAACAAATTACGATACCTCAGTGATCCTCTTACAGAGGTTGTCATAGATTTGGGTACATACCAGGAAGGAGAGGTTACACCACGTGTAGTGGGGCTGAGTGGTTCAAATGCTGCCTTGCTGCAGGACCCAAGGTGTTTCATCTGCATAATGTTGGGGAACTTTCACGGTCTGCCACACTATATTGCCTAGACGAGTTAGCCTAGACGAGTTAGCTTCAGTCAATTTATTTTCCATATTTAAAACTTTTTTTTTTTTGCCAAGATTCTCATTTTTGTCTCTTGGCGAACAGTCTAGCAAAGACTGTTTAAATTAAAAGTGTGACCATGGACATGTTCCGTGTTTTTCTGATGAAAATATGTGTTTGGGAAGTTTACAATGTAAAAATAAGTAGTGTTTTTTGCTGGTGTTTTTACAGATTTTTGTAGGATTTTGGGGAGGGTGGCAGAGGAGGAAATTACTTAAATGTGTACTTCCCCTACGTGTTTTTGCAGTTTTCATGTGTGGAAACTGTAGTCTGACATTTCAATTTAGGTAACACTGGCTGCGTGACCAGTAGAGGGAGCCCAGAATCACTAAATGTTGGAGATATTTTTGACTGGGGGAGTTGGGGTGAAAAGCTTGCTTTGATAATGTACAGGAATTTTGAAAGGATGTGCTGAATACTACTAACTCATAGTGATTTGGGGAAAGGAATTTATGGAACATTGAAATGCCTGATTTTTTTTTTTAAATGATCGAATTGTGTTAGCAACTTTTATATTGGAAGGCTAATGAGTGTTGTATTTTGGTTTTTTTTCTCTTTCCTATGTTGCTGGTTGTTGTAACATCATAACATCACATCACCTTTACAGAAAGTAAGTAACTTTTCATTTTTTAAACCTACTTGAAAGTATGTGTTTCGGGGGGGTATGCTGCTTGTATGTCTGTACAGATGTATATGCATATAAAATAAACAGACAAGCAGAAAAATACCGATCTTAATGACGTACTGCTACAGATGATAACTCCCATGTATGAATGACTTTTAGAATACCACAGTGGTTTAAAGCAGTCTCACCCAGAAGATGATAAATAGTATGAAAGTTCTGCATCTGAAGGCTGTAAATGGTAAACATGTTTCTTGTGTGCAGACTGTGGCAATAAAACTTGCAGCATATCGGTTTAAAATATATTATGGCTCTTAAAATTCACAGATATTGAGTTGCACAGTAGAATATTATTGTATCCAATTTCATTTAACTGAATCAAAGTTGAACTGATTTGGAGTGTTTCAAGAACTTAGGTCAAGCTGTGCCATTTTTGATATTCAGAGGTACTCAGCCTTATATTTGGCAGGCCTTGAGTGCTGTATTAATACCTGCCAGGAGCTCTGAGCAGAAGGAACATGTCCTCAGGCTGTAGGAGAATTTAGAAAGCATGCGGTAAGTAGTACAGATCCCTCAGAAAGTGCTGTATGATTCAGACATCAGTCTGCATCATGGGATCTTTGATTGCTGGCTTTTTGAACCACAGTCCCATGTGTTGTGATAGCATGTCTTGCAAGCATTTCCAGTATCAGCTGTGAGTAACATCTGGGAATTTTAATACAGCGCTTCAAGGATGCCAGTGCTGACAGAAGAATAGGCAAGTCATTGGTTAACAAGGATCAACATAGCAGTGAAAAAGGGCAACACAGAACTTCAGTTTGATCTACTAGCTCAAAATAAATAAATCCCATCTCACACTGTCTAGATTATTATTTCATTTCCACTTAAGTGTGTTATGTGTGGTTTGTTTTGTCCTCGTTATAGACATACCCAAGTGCGGTTTTCAAGAAGGGGGGATATGGCCCTTTGGTTACATGCCATTAGGAGTTGCAGATATCTGTAAGAAACAAGCATAGCAGTAGTTAAAGTACTTCTTGGCTCAGTAGCTGATACGGATTTCGTTGTAAGTCAAAGAGTAGTTTCTGTTGTCCACTTGCCAGTTGTCTAGACTTTGAAGATTAAGATATCTGCTGTGAGCACAGTAGTGGTCATGAGATGTTGCCAAATCCTCTCTTTTGGGTTCATTCATCTTGTATCATTTTAATTGGTTAATGATATCTAAAAATAAGTGTGGATTCCAGAGTGCCTCTATCAGAATAGAAGGATACAAATCGTGCATACGCGTGCATGGAGTTTTGTTTCTTGTTGACATACTGAGTTTGTCTTCCACTGCAGAGTCAGCAAGTTCTTTCTATCGTGCAGAGAAAGTCTTAATCTGTAGTAATGTTTCACTAAAAAGATCCAAGATGGAGAGAGTTGAAATTGCTTCACATTATGTATGTTAACATATGGAAGAGATTATGCAACTAACTGCTGTATTAAAAGCTTTGTGTCTTTTCTTGTCAAACATCAATACAGTGAGGAAAATGTGTAAAGAGAAGTATTCTGCATATTACAAAAGTGTTTTAAGTAATCATTAAACTCAATGAACTCTCTTAATGTTTTCTGTCCCACTGCTAGCAGTATCATTTTATTTCTAACATAGTTAGGCTTGTATTTTGTTACAGTATTATATCAAAACCAGATGTGGTTTTAGTTTTATTTGCAGGGGAAAAAAAAGAAACAAAAAAAAACCTTCCCAGAATTTTCATATTGCGTGATCATATTTAGGATAGTCATAAAATAGATACTTGTTACATATCTGTTGTGTTTATCAACAAGCAGCATTTTCACCTGAAATTTTTAATTTTAGAGTTAGTGATATGATACATTAGGTGACCTATAACAAATAAATTATAACAGACAGGACTTCCTGGCCTGAGGACGCTTTATAGTTTAATTTTTACCGGAAGAGCAATTACCACACTATTGATCTTGCCATTAAAATAATACTTGTGCAGTAAGGATAAATTTTGTTGTAATGAAGCCATGGAAATCAACAGAAAACATCACCATATGAAATACAAAAATTTCAGTCCAGTTTCATTTATTAAAAAAATATCAGATGTGCAATTTTCAACAAAGATTGAATGTTGTGTTATAATTCTGCAGAATAAAGAAGAGTACTTTCTGATGAACTTTGAAGCCCTGTTCCTGGTTTATAGTTGAGTATATAATTAATCCTGAAATACTTAGCAACACACTTGATTTAATGCACAGGCATTGTTCCACTTAACCAAGTGGAATATATTTACGTGGCTAAAGATAAGCGTGCGTGCAGACTAGGGACCCCAGGGAAGAAGCACAGTTTCAGATTCAGTCCCTGAGTACACCGTGTACATTAGCCAGTAAATGGGGACAAAGATGTGATAGTACATTTATAAATCTTGTACTTTAATTTTTAAATTAAAACAAAATAAAATAATTTATGAATACTTCTTTCCCCACTGTTTTTAGATCAAGTTTTCAGAATAGTATATGTCTAGCTAGGGTTAGAAACGTGTGCTTTCTTTTTCTGGTGTAAACATGCATATACTACAAAGACATTTCTGTCCAAATACTCCTTTTTTCTTAATGTATTGTATTTCTTTTTAAAATAATCTTTAACATGCATTCCACAGTGGTATTACAGTCACTACCTTGAGTAGGTCAAGCTCTTAATCTGTAAAACAACTCTAATTAGAAAAGATAATGCTTCATAAAAGGTACAAATGTGTTCATATTTATGTATAATAATGCATGCTGACCAAGTTAAGCCAGAAGAAGGCTTTACTATATATTACTTTTAATTTTAAATGTGTTCTTTCTGGGCTCTTTATTATTCTTTTGTTGCCTTTCATCCTATGGGATGCAGCTGCCCTTGAACTTGGTACTGTTTTGATCATTCATGTGCAGCAGCCACATTGTCTGTAACATTTTAAAAATGAGGCTTCGTGGTGTTATTTATGAAGTAATTTCACGTAAATATTTGGACTTTGGTTCTCTCAGAATGTGGAACTGGTTGCTGTATGAAGAAAGGCATAATTATAATTCACAGACTTTTTGCCTCAAGCCTAGAGGACAGATGCATATGATTAAGTTTGAAACTGGCCTGTTATTGTAATGTAGATGTTTTCAGGGTTGAGAGAATTAAAAAAAAAGGGGGGGGGGGGGGGGAAAAAAAAAAAAAAAAAAAGCCAGGCAAGCGTGAGTTTAAAAAAAATAGACTGAGGGGATAGTTTTACAAGAGGAACTCAATCTTGGACTGCACAATTTTATTTTTCAGTGGAACCTCTCCATTAGCTTGCCTGAATGCAATGCTTCATACTAACACTCGTGTAGGTGATGGAACATTCTTCAAAATCCCTGGGAAATCAGGACTCTATGCTCTCAAAGTAAGTTTAAATTTTGTAAATGGAATGTACATATAGCTATTAATTCATTATGAATGTCTCAATAGATATAAAGGTAAACAGATTAGATTCTTTGGAGAGGAAATGACCTGATAGTCCTTCTAACTGCTTTCAGATGTCTTTTAAAAGGATTTATGATGAAAGTAAACATTGAATGTTTTATCCTAGAAAGCATATACATGTTCTTGAATTTGGCAAATGGCATAAAAAACATGTGGCTTAGCTAAAATGCTGCTGTGTCAGAGTTGTTCACAGAAAGGCCTTTGTTTTATGAGCTGTGAGCTCAAGAGGACCACTGACTTTCTCATTAAGTAATTGTATTAATGTTTGATTTTTGAATAGTGAAAAATTATTTGCAAGTCTAATCTAAATCAGCTTTTAATTTACAGGTTGCGTGATTGCTTTTTAGAAGGAATGTAATTATAGTGATAGAATTTTGCCTTTATGCTATTTCTATTCCTTTTCAGTTTTGTTTTTCTCTTTTGCTATGAGCATGGTGTTTTCTGTGGGTGAAAATTTGTTTCTTGTTGTACACGATCAAACTTAGAGGGGTTTCACAATAGGAGTGGAGGAATGTGAGGCAGAGATGAGAAACAAGTAAGTGAGATTATCTGCTTGGCAGTCTAAATGTAATCAACTGAAATTTTGGGCTGAGGGGAAGGATCTATTGTAATTTTATGACAGATGTATTTGGTATAAGGGTATAAAAATATAAAAGTATATAGATGTGCCTGCTCCTGATAACTAAAAATTCTGTACCTGAAACTAAAATAATAGTTTTCAGGAGCTCTGTTTCCTAATTCACTAGAACAAATGCTGTTGTTTTTCTTTAAATCGGGAGAGATTTTTGGCACAATTCCAGGTATTCACAATCACTCCCATGCTTGAGCTCCAGGTTGCTTCAGCTATTTGAATTCAGGAAACAGGCAAAGGCAGAAAAGAAACATTAGAGGATTTGTGTTTTGCTGCAGTGTTGTAGACACTCAGCTGGAAAACTAGGATTTTTAACAGCCAAACAAGTCTGTTTCTGTTAAAAAAAAAAAAGAAGGAAAAGTGGAAGATCCTGCATTTTATTTGACTTATTACTTTTTAAAAAGAGCATGTTATGACTTCACAAAACAGTCTTTTTGCTTTTGGTTTGCAATTTTTTAATCAAGGTCTGTTTTTATGGCTCTCTTTAAAGTAACTCACAAGCGTATTTTATTTTATTGTTTTTTTTTTTTGAAATGTAAGCATGAGAGTACACTGCAGTAATCTATTTTCAGAGATGCAGCAGGATCATGATTGATTTTTTTTCTTGTTAATTTTAGTTTTCTTTTTTAACTGTAGAAAGAAGAATCAACATGCCCTACTGATGGAACATTGGATTTAGGATGTGAATCTGAGTTAGATGGCACTGAAATGGCTGAGACAAACAATAATAATGGAGAAGAAAATGGTGGTAGGTGTTTTAATTTCAATATTAGAGGGCATATTTTGGGAAAATAAAAAGTGTTGGAATTTTTGTGGTGTGATTTCCAAGCAGTATAAGTAATGTTTTGTACTCAGTGGAACTATTTTTTAGTGACTCCCTCTCTTTTTTGGCCTTATAAAGAAATCAGGAACTCCAAGTGCCTCTCTTTGACTTGAAATTTTAAAAGACAAAGAATAGTGCTGTTGGGAATGTTTTCAGTAGGTAATTTTTTGGCTTACAATTTTTTTGTTCTTGGACCCACAGCTAAAGAGTAATTTGTCTTTACCGGGTTTCAGACTTGCAGTTGTCAGATAGACATGTCACTGATTTCAGTGTGGGCTTGTGGGCTTGGTCCCTCGTGGGCTTCTGGGCAGAGGACAAAGGTTTGTATTTTTTTTTTTGTTTTGGGCAGAGATTCTCCTGTGTGCCATCCTGACATAAAGACATGTTGAAGTATCAAATGCTGTGCCTTTTTTTTTTTTCTCTAAGATAATGAGAAACTGAGCATTGAAAGAACTTGAAAATGGCAGCCTTAGAAATACTTTTTCTTTTTGAGACTTTATAATTGGTTGAAAAAGAAAACATTAGTCACCTAAAATTACTTGCAATTAACAGAATTGAATATTATTCTTATTAAAACTAAACTCATGTAGTGTTTATAAAGTGAATGCTTTATTAAAAAAAAAAAAATCAAACTTCCGAGGACCTCTGAAATAAACCTTTCCTTGGTAACTTTTCTTCTGCTGCCCACTCACAACCTGTCCCACCACTGGACTGCAGCCTACTGTTCTGGCTGACTTGATGTATGGTGAGAGGGTGCCCTGTTTACAACTAGGACATGAAAAGGCTCAGCTCGTGTTGTTCTGCTACAGACTTCCTTCTTGATCTCGAGCAACTTACTTGGCTTCCATGCTACACCTGTACAAGACTGATACTGTAGTTTCAGTATTGGTCTCTAGCACCACTGGAAATCGCAAAGAGTTCAGGGATAGGAGTAACAGAACTATAAAAGACAGGTTGTTGTGGATCTATCTAGTAGTGAAGTTTTGAAGCTCTGTGGAAAACGAAAAAGTCAAGAATTATTAAATGGCTTCTGCTTCTTCATTTTCTTTGATCTATTATGCCTGTAAGTTAAGAAATTCTGCATGTGGAGTGGTTTAATGCTTATGCAGTGTATGCTGCATGTGTAAGTAACTTACATGTTTGTAGTTCTTTAACAATTCCTCTTTGATATTGAGAGAACTTGTTGATGTTGTTGATGTATAATTCCTCAAACTGCAGGAAGACTAGAACAGCAAAAAGCAGTGTAAATACAGTTACAAATACAAAGCAGAAGTTGATGTCACTTGTGACAAACAAATAAAAAACATGTTAAAAAACCAGGCAATTATTTAGGGTTTAAATAGGGTGTCATGATTCCAGAAGTAGAAAATGGATGGGTTTTGACTGGGAGGAGGCTGTGTACTGTTTTCATAGTTTACAGTAATAAAAATATTTCTAGCACTTGTGGTGACATAAAAAACAAGCTGCTAAAATTTAACATTTTAGAATATTTAGAGTAGAGCATTAATTTATACCTAGAGTGGTTTTAAAGCTGAGAACTTTCCCTCGTGTGATCTTCAACAAATCTTGGAAAACTGCAATATATTTAATTTTTTGAAAACAAGGCATTTTATTTTTTTTTTGTCATGCAATGGGTATATTAAAAAAGTCTGTGTTGCATATAGAAAGGCAATAGTGAGTCTGTGTTGCATATAGAAAGGCCAGTGCTGGATGTGATCAATAGAAAATTAAAAGCCACATGTATTTCATAAGTAGCGTATCAGTCAGCTAATACAGAACATAGTTTTGTCAAACATGTTTGACAATAGCTTTTCTTGAGATTGAAAGTTTTGTTGTTAAAGGTATCATTTATATACACATAGAATTCTACAACTGATTTCATTTACAGTATAGGAGGCTTGGCTTAAAAATAGGAACATGCCCAAGAAAAACAGCCAGTTTTTAACATATTGAAATTACAAATTATTTAATCAGAAAAGACATAGAAATCACCATCCACAACTAGACATTTTTGCTCTTGAGGGTGTGATTGACTAGTATTTTTTTGTCAGTACTTTTTGAACACTATAAAATCCTTCTTGCTTAAATTTATTGATAGTAAATAATAATTTCAAGACTTCTCTTCAGTGCCTTGTAAATTATTACAGTTGAACAGCGTGAGTTTTTTTAGACTTTAAAGTGAAGAAAAAGGTCACATTTGCACAGCAGAAATATATATTCAATAAATCAATGTATCTGAAGAGCATTTAAGGATCACGACAGAAAATGAACTGAACATGAATGAGATGCTTTTGCTAATTAGTCCAATGCAGTTCTTAGACTATAACTCCGATAGTACTGATTAAAGAATATAGGCACAGTGTTTCCTTTGGGTATAGCATTAGTTAAATGATTACTAGTGTATTGCATTCATTATAGCTGTAAGAAGAAATTAAGGAAAACAGGAAAAGATCTAGAAAAGATGTATAAGAAGTCCCGAGTGGAAAAAAAAAGTACCTTCTTTGTCCTGGGAAATTTAATATGGACAGACTAATTAGTTACTCAAAGATGAGGTGATGACTTGTTAATATTTGAGAAAAGGTATTTCTATGGAAAATATTTGATCTAACAGACCAATTACATTTTTCACACTAAAGCTGGAATTTTTTCTCTTTCCAGGAAACTATTCTGTTGCATAAAAGTAACATTTAATTCAGTGCAAAACACACTTTTTGAAATTCTCTGACTTTGATTTTAGAATATGTGTGATACATATGAGGATGGGCTTTGCTTGCACATTGAATTTTTAATTGCCCAACTGATTGCATTTTTGTTTGCTCATTTCCACTGTGATAGAGTCCTGAAGCCCCAAATCTGACAGTGGTCAGAAATTGTTTAGCAAGAGTTTAAAAAATGCCTCTTTAAATGTAGCTGGAAGCAGAGGATGAAACTGTAAGCGACAGCCTCAGTCTGTTTGTGAGCTTATAGATGGTGGTCTTTGGGAATAAAAAGTACCAGCTGACACTCAAACGGAGAAGAATCATATCCTCAGCAGGCACATTTTTCCCAGTACAAAGGCAGGCTATTGAACAATTTTATTAGCATAATAATATAAAAATTCCTAACAGTTATAAACACATGACTTGGCAAAAGCTGTTACTCCACATCAGTATTGCTAAATGGACAAGTGGAATGGTTCACACCTCAGGATTTTTCAAATGCTATGGAGAATTTTTCTTTCCCCGCCTTATCCAAAGGAATATATTAAAGAAACTCTTTATGGTACAGTTGATTTTGTTTGGAATGGGATTTCTAATAGAAGCTCTGTAGCGGTCTCATATCTTTAAAATTCCATTTCCCTCAAATACAGGAATAGCATGTAAAGATGCTGTTGGTAAAAGAATTAAAATCCCTATTACTGTTGCCTGGGAAAATGATGACTATAATATCCTTTTGCCCATCAATAGGATGTTCTATTCTCAAAAAGCATTTGTCCCTGGGGTTTCTGAAGCCAGGGCTAATCCATCAGCCATGGAACACAGTTGATTAGAAATTGTCTTCATGCAAGACAATGGAATGCACAATGATGTAACTGTGGAGGAGATGGCAATTCCTACCAGTAGCATGACTTCCCACCCCAGCCCAAACACAGGTTCTGGTGTTTGCCCAAATATGAGCCACATACGTCTTCTCTTGAGACACTTTGGTTTTCAGCACTTCCTAGAACTATATGTTCTTCAACTGTGAACGTGGAATAGCAGAATTAATTTCCTAGGCAGTTTTCTTAGAGGTAGTTGACAAAATGATGGACAGCAGAGGATCAAATTCATGCTCAATCCTGACATTTTGCTTGTAGCTACTGTGCTCTTGAACACATTGTGCTTTTTGGATTAGGAAACCCCAGGATAACTCTGTAGCGGGGAGTGTATATTCACCACTGTTTGAAACCTGAGTCCACATTTAGATGTTTAGTTCCTTTCCAGAAGTGGAATTTCTGGCAATTCAGGGAAACCTGTTACCCTTGTCATCTTGTTTCTTGGGAATAATATTGGATAATTCTACTGAAAATGTCTGTGACATATGACAACATCTGGATATGAGATACAATCTTCTAAAAGCAGAAGAACAGTAATGGAGTAGCAGCTCAAACATAGAGTTTTGGATGACACATCAGCAAGCGATAGTTTTTCACTTTGCTTTAGGGTTTTTTTGTGTGTGTTTTTGTTTCATCTCCCTGCAGATAAATAAAAATACAGTACCCAGGATGGAGTTTAACTTCTTTTGTTTCATTGCCATTTGAGGGGAGTTGTAAGAATGAGAGAAGATACTGTGGAGCTTGAGGATCTTTCTCATCTGCTTTTTTTTCCTGTACAGTAGTTAATAAGGCCTTAGAAATTGGCAGCTTAGTGATGACAGGCTGTATATTTTTAGCAGAAAATGCTGACTTCCTTTGGAATAAGGATTCACAGTTTTCTAAGCTTTGTGAAATGTTTGGGCTCAAAAGCATGCTGTGAATATAATGGGATTCAGTGCAAGCTATGAAGCTGATGTGGTATTTGATGTCTTTTTCCAAAAAATACTATTCAATACTATTAATCAGTTCACAGTGCTAGTTTTCAAAAAGAATATTGCAGTCACAGTAGTACCCTTGATATATACATCTGGTTTTGCTTGTTTCAGCGAACTCATACAATTAACTAACTCCCAAACTGGTTTTCATTTTCAAGAGCTGATGGCAACAACCGAGTTCTTAATTGTTCAGATTTGGCGAGTTGGGCTCTAGAGATCAAAGAGTGATGGAGGTGAATTACTCGATACATCTGTGTTGGCAAAGTGTAACCATTTATGTCAATACAAGTATAGATCTGTGTCACACAAAGAAAATATTGAATTTTATGGGTATTTTAGAGAGAAATTTTATGTGTATGTTTTCCTAAGGGAGTTCTCTGTGAAGTTTCATATCTCCTGAGTGTGTGCATATATTTTATGCTTGAGGTAAACTCTAGTCTTTAGCATATGGTAACAATATTAATTTGTGTTTTGTAATGTGGCCATTAGTAAACAATCCTTCTCATCTGCTGTGGTTTCTTTAACAAAGAAGGAAGTGAACTGCTGTTGATTTTGCTGGTTTGCTTTTAAATCAGTATGGTCTGACTGAAATCAGAATTAATTGTACTACTCATTTTTGGAAAATAAGCCGCTTACTGGACAGGAATTTCTCTGTCCATCTAGTTATATAAATCTGTTTACAGTTATTCCTAATAACTTCCAGTGGCAAGGAGACAGAATAATTTTTAATTGTATTCATCTAAAAATTGTTTCTTTGAAGAAATGTGTCTTCTAATTTGTTTTACACAGGTGTCATTTCTTGGATGGAGAAGGTAAAAGGTAATAAAACATTACAGAGATAGCCTATAAAATTTGAAATTCAAAGACAACATTGATGATTTTTATAAATGATAGCCTTTCATAATAATTAAGAAAACTAGTCTTGGAAAAATGGAAGAGAGGAAGTTATTTTAAATGGAGTTTGGTGAAAACATTTTTAACATGCTCTTTTTTCTAAGTAATTCTAATTCTATCATTCATGTTAACAGCCTCTGAACACTCACTAAAGAGGTCTTATCTTCAGAAACCCAGCTGCTCTTCCAGCTCATAACCTAGCAGTTTATGGCTTAATAGTTGCTTTTTGCTTTATTCCTTCACTCAGTCCTGGCCCTTGAGGAAGCCGATTTAAAGAATGGAGCCTAATTATTCTCCACTAAATGGAAATGCCTCCTGTAGGCTTAAAACTGCTCTTGTTTCCTTTTTCTACTGTAGCAATAATGGTGAATCTTCTTTATTTGCTACCCAAATATTTTCCCTCTATCTGTCACATTCTTCCAGGGTTTTTTTTTTCCTCCCTACATCCAGTTTATTTTTAGTATTCTTTTCTGATCTGGCTTTTCAAGTGAACATGGATCTGATAATATTCATGGATCTTCACTGCTTATGGACAAACTAGTTGCAGCTTTCCAAAGTTGTATATAGGTACAAAGAACACTGTCTCTTCTTGAATTTGTTTTTCTTTTACTGTGTTCTTTGGTCTCCATATCAGAAATGACTGCTCTGTTCTTAAGGCACTGGTTTTTTCGCTAGGATCATCTATGTTCATTTCAAGCACTTACATGTTTTGCTGTCATATTTTTCCCTTTCTTTATGTTTGACCCATTCAGAAAAAAGCAGTTGGACTTTATCCATAGAAATTAATAAATAAATACAATTTTCTGTGGTCACAGGCATTTTCGTATAGCGAGATTTTGGCACAGATTGATTTAAATTACTAACTAGCAAAACATTTTTTTAAAGATTAAATTTATTCATTGTCTCATATTTGTGTTTCATTTGCTACAGAAAAGTCATAAATATCGTGATTATCCTCTAAATAAAGCCTGTATATCAATTTTAGTGTTATATTTTTGCTAATAAAGTGAGTAGACTGTGTGTTATTAAACAGTTGTATAAATTTACTCAATGTATTTAGATTTTTAATGTTTGTGTATTCTACTTTTGGAAAATAGGCAGTGACTTCTCTTATTTACTAGATGGTTAGGTTTTATAGCCATGATTTGTATCAAGCTGGTTTTAAATTGGGAATTTAATCAAAACATAGAAAGTAATATTTAAAATAGCTACTATTTAAAGCTACTAGATATATGAAGAAAAAATATAATGTACCAAATAGGTTTTAGAAAGGAAGTATCGTTTGTTGTAAATAAATAAGGTTGACTTTTTCTAATCACAGCGTCATTTTAAATTTTTTAAGCAGCAGATTTCAACCTCATATCTATTTCTTTAATCATAGACTACAGGAAAAAGTTTGTGGGGTTTTTTGGTTTTGGTTTTGGTTTTTTTTTTCCCAAAGCTCTGAGGAAACTAGGTTTGGGTTGCCCTACAGAACCAGCCTGAAATAAAGTATTCCTTCTGTACCTGAAGAGAATACATTGATGGAAAGGTATTAATTTTTTCAGTGGGTTTCAGTCCCAGTTGCTTCTCTCATTAGAACACCCCCTGTTCTGTTCCTTGGTTTAACTTTGTTGTCAAAGCTTTAAACAAACAGAAGCAAAATAAACCAGTACACTGGTAATGTTTTTATGCAAAATTGAAGTAACAACAGAAATAAAAAGTATGGCCTCTAATAAATCGTGTCACAACTTCGTTTTTCAGGGTTAATTTGTTAGAGGAGAAATGAGTGAAAGCACAAAATTAATATAGAGCTCTGCTTATTTTTATTCGTGCTGTATTATGACTTTGACATTAATAGTTGTAGTGCTGAGCATCATCAGTTAGTGTTGTCAAACCTCTTCAGGATGAACTTTATCACCAAAATAAATAGGGGAGACTCTTGGGTAACATCCTACCTCACCATAATGAAAATTAGAATTTCCCATTTGAACAAGACAGTAATAGGAGTTGCAGTCATCCTGGAGAACAAGAATAGGTTTTTCATGACAGGTCACGTTGTATCTATCCTCTTTTAGGAGGAGCAGTGAAGTGTATAACAGTTTCCATTCTTTAAGCATTTTTAAGTTTTTTCTGTTCTCCTCTCCTTAACTTTGGGGTTTGTATGTTCACACTATTTATGGGAGTTTTTCTTCAGTTCTTTGACTCTCAGACTTTGCCAGAAAACAGTAAAAAAAAATCTCTTTGAAAGAGAAGACAAATGCTGTGTAATTTGAAATGTCAAGTTTTTATTTTGGTGTAGGTGTTCTTTGTCTTGAGAGCTTAGCTATTGCAGTGATGTAGATTATATAAACCAGCTATTTTTTGTTTTCTACTGACATTTTACTGCTCCTTTAAGTTGTCTTTTTTGATAGTAAGCTTTGCTCATAATGTGGAAAAGATTGATCCAAACCAGGTGATACTGTAACTCAGAACCTGTTTTGTGTTGCAGTTTCTTTGTGTATTTTGATAAATCTTTCAAGTATAAGGGGAAAAATGACAAATATCAGTTATAAATCTTGTGACAAAACATTTGTCTTATCTGCTAATAAAAATTTTTACTCTAATATGTTCTAATAGAACATATTCTCTGTTATTGAAGTATTAATTATTTTTTCTTTCAGTGTGAAAAAGTTTATCACATGCATCTTATGATGCCCATTAATCATTGATAACTAAATTGTCTTTATATTTTTTTCTTGCAAACACAAAGAAAAAAATTACAATATTCCTTCTATGAAACATTGCTAAAGGCAAAGGAGTTAGAAGGCTGCTTCAGCTGTCTGCTCATCCCACTGAAGGATGGGAGGAGAAAACAGACAAAAAACCATCGGGCTACATTATTTTTGGCACGTGTCTGTACAGCTGCTTTGAGTGTCTTCAAACTATTCTGGTAGCGTGCAAAGTATGGTAAATCTTGGAAAACCATTTACTGCTGCAAAGCATTATAAAGAAGGTATGTCAACACACAAACCAGCTTTGAGCAGTGCTGGAAGGCAGACTTGAACTGTCAGCAAAGGAGAATGGGAAAAAGCTACTTCGTTTCTGGATCTGTGATAATGCTGGTTTAGCTGGACAGTCTTAGGACACTAGTGAGAGTGTAAGGCATTAAGAGTGTAAAGGTTTCTACAGCCCTTGTCGTTGAGCTTGCTGACTACTTATAGGATCCTCCAGCTATTTTCACAGCTTATGTATCTGTTTAAAAAACTGTATATAAAAAAAAATAATCACACTTCCATTTCTTTTTAACCAGGAGACTTTTTTCTGTGTCTCACACAACATTTATTCAAGAGGCTGTTTAATGCAAGTACTGTAGTATTTGTCCATTAAAGCATGTGTTATTAAGAGGCTGTTTAATGCAAGTACTGTAGTATTTGTCCATTAAAGCATGTGTTATTTAGAAGGCTGACAAGTATAACAGCACGTATTACCTGAGAGACCAGAATTCCTCTTTGCAGGAGATTCCAGTCTACCCGTTAAACAGGAAAGTGTGTGTTCTTAGCTTTACCAAGAAGTACGTATAAAACAGATGTGTCTGTCTCCTAAGAAGACATTACAAACTGGTATGAAGTTATATATGTATGTATAAATATTTCTGGAACCAAGGATCGTCAGTGTCTCTTGTAAAAATGCACATTTAGACACCTTACAATCCATTAAAAATGTGTTGGTGAGGAAGATAATTTTTGTCTCGCTTCTATGTGAAATCCATAGTTAAACTATTTCAATTACCTTTCAGGACCTGAAAGGCAAAATATGCAAGGCCTCCAGAACTGCATAGAAAGGGTATGATAGGTACAAATATTTGTGAAGCATTGCATTTACTTAGAATATGGGTGGATTTTCAACTTGTCTGGACCTCAAGATTAGCTGAATATTTTACAGTGAGCTTTTTGTTTTCCAGGCATTTGCCTATTTGGGGGTTTTTCCTGTCCTCAGGGCTCTCCAAGACATAGGGAGAATAACCCCCATAATAGTATTCTGATTTTTTGTTTCTTTTTATAAAGTTTGCCCAAAGCAGACGTCTGAAGAAATGTCTTCCAATCGTGATTCAAGCCTTACTAACGCACCGGTGCAAAGCAAGCTAGTATCTTCCTTCCAGCAGCACACAAAGAAAGCACTTAAACAGGTAAGCTTGTATTGACTAATAATCAATTGGCTTCCCTCTAGCATGTCTGTCATTCCTATACGCATAGGATCTCAGCAGAATTTAAAGGGTCTTCTAAGGATTTTTAGTGCTTTGTTAAGTGGTGTAATGCTGGGGGGTTTTTCTCTGTTTGTTTGTGTTTGGTTTTTTTTTAACCGATGGTGGTGCAGTTCTATTTGTTGTGAGTTTGATGGTTTTTTCAAATGCTTTTTGAGTAATCAGAATTGTTTATTTTATCACATCCCTAGTTTTTCTGTGTAAGCATTTATGTTGGAAATTTTATGCAAGACTTAAACTAAATAAAAAAAGTATTTTGAGAGAAGTGCTGCTGATAGGTAAAAATCTAGGTATACTTGTTTTTCTTTATGGTCTGTTAAATAATTTTTCTTTCATACTGTATTTGACACTACAGAATATAAAAGTGGGGCAGTTTTCTTTAAAAAAAAAAAAAGCCTTTTGATTTGGATGATTTATGTTCCATAATAAATAGTAAAGCTTGTAAAAGTAGCTGATTATTCAAAGTCAGCTATTAACTGAAAGCATAACAGTGTGAAAATTAGTTATAACAGTGCTAAATTAGTTCAGCTTACAGCCAGGCAAATGAAAAAGAAAAACCAAAAACTAGGCATTAAAAAAAAGTAAAAATTATCATTACTTCTTCTCAGTTTTGGGCTGCAACTTTTCTAAAGTGTTAGCATAATGAGATGATGATGTTTTAATTTTTCTCATAACTGCTCTCTTAGTTGTGGTTAGCGGAGATCTAGTGTTTCATGTGGTAGTTTATTGCCAAGTTCTTGACTTAGACTTAAGTTAAGCAAAGCCTGTCCACATCTCCTCTGAACACTTTAGTTTTTCATGCAGGCTGAGTTCAAATCCAGTAATATTAATAGACCTTTATCATTCACAGAAGGTTACATTGTACTTAGAGGCTTTGAGGACTGAAAAGGATTATTAAATTGAGATCTCACATGTGTTTGGTCAGGAAAATTGAACAGTGGGCACAAAGCAGCTCGCTAACCATGAGAATAGTTGTGAAAAAGACAAGCTTTTTGGAAACTCTTCTATACAGGTCTTCTGTGATATGTGAAATTCCCTAAGGTGAAGGAAGCAGGCAAAGGGAAAGGCAGAGGAGAAAGTGGGAGAAAAAAGAGCAAAGCCACAAATGTTTGAACTTCTGTAATTTTTTAAACTCTATTATTTGTCACTTAGCAGATATATAGCATTGAGAGTAATTTTTAAAAGGGCAAATTAATCAGAATAGCTTAATTAATATAAAAAGTCATAGTACTGATGTGAATCTTTGAAAACATTCCCTAAGGCTGAGGTTAGAGCAACATTAGAAAGTTAAGTAATCGATAAAAAAATTAGTTTTAATTAGGTTGATGGTAATTAGATCCTGTACTTCAGAGTATGAGAGTAGCATTACAGCTATCAGCAAACTGTTTTCTCTATACAATATTAGACAAATGAACATTTTTATGATGGAATAGTGGATTTTTGCTTTGTTCTTTAAAGTTTCAAGTGTTGGCTACTGCCTTATATACACTGCAGATTTGATTTGTCATTGTAGCGGAGGTGAATAAACTTTAACAGTGATTTTATTTATAAAATTGCTGTTGGAAATTTATTCTTTCACTTTCCAGTCTATTGCTTTTATGGATACATAGTAGCTAAAATTTGTACAAAAACCTCTAGTATCTTTGAATACTAAAGAAGCTCTTTGACACTTGTATGCAAAACTCATTCAACTGATACAAACTTACTAAAGTAACAGAGGGTGAGGCATCATCATACTCTCAGCAAGTGCTTATACTATATAAATGTATATATACTGTATATATATATATTGTGATGGGGTCTTCCTTAGCTATGCTTTTTATCTATTGCTAAACAATCTTCACAGAATGAAAAACTACAAGATGGTTTTCAGTTTCCTACTCAATTTATTTAAAACCAGTGAGTTCTTAACATTACCTTGGTCTTGTGTGTGTTTCTTTTGTAACTATTAAAATTAAAGTGAGAGGGAAGTTCTACTTGAAGATCTAAGCTGGAATTAGAAGATTTTCTCCACTATTTATCTGCTTATTAACCACTCTACTCATATATAATTCTCTTCAAATTATTATATGCTGAATTTACATACGATTTGACTTTTAGTGGATTCTAGAGATATATTCCTGGGTTTAGATTACAAAGAGCAATCTCATTTTTCCTTGAAACAGCCTTCATTTTAGAATGTTCTCATGAATCAAATTAGCCACAACACTGCGTTTCTTGAGCTATGCAAGGAGCTTGGAGGAAAGGGCATTTTCTGAGCCCTACCTCTTGGTCTTGATTTCTCTCAAGTAGCAGTGGATTTGGGGTACTTTGCAAGGGGTAAGGAGGTTTGCAGTTGCAGTGGACTTTCACAAGTTCTGTGTCACAGATCAGACCTTGTATCCTCACCTTTCAAGGGCTGGGCTGCCATTTTGGTCTGGAAACTTGCTAGCTTCATCACCTTCCATGGTGTCCTTGTTGGGAGAGAGATTGAGTGTTTTACCACTGAGTGTGTTTCATGCTTCTTTTTCATTTCTGAGAGTTTCAGTTTTGCTCTTGTGTAATGCTTACACTTTGCTCTGGGTGTAATGTCCAAAAATTAGTTCCCGTTCATGAGGTATAGACAAAAGAGCCTATGGTGTAGAGCTGCCTTTTATGCTTGGCTTTCTGATGGCAGATTTTACATATTTCTGTTTCCCTTTTGCTATTGGAAGAGCTTGGGTATGTGTGCCCAGCTGTTGTTGATCTAATACCTTTGAAAAGAAGGCTTATGGCACGCTGTCACATGCTGATTTCTTGTCAGTACTGACCAGTTCCATACTGATTTACCTCATTTTCACACTTGAGATGTTTGGCATGCAGACCCATGTAAGGACCTCTTCCTGGGAAAGTATTGAACTACACCTGCATCTGCTAGCAGTGGTACATGGTCACACTACTGTGTGAATTATTCTTGCTCTGGACAAGGCTAACTCAAGTACGGACATCAAGGCATGGCATAGTATCTACATGCTCCTCCCTGGTCCAGTTTCTGTTCCATTGACTTAAGGTGATACCTTTTTTTGGAAGTCTTCACTATATGCAGATTTGTCTATATCTATCAAGATGTTCTTGGAACATTTCTCAGAAGAAACGATCATACCTGCAAACTGGCCTCACATAGGTAACACTGAGAATGTGTGAATATCCAGGACATTGAGGTGGTATTAGTGTCTGTTGGACTCTGATAGCCAAATATAAGAGCACCTTGTCCGTCAGTGTACCAGTTGTTTCCTGGGTCAGTACCAAGAGAGGATAAAGAAGATACGATATAATGGTGTCTGGGATGATAGTAGACCTCCCAGACATGGAAGAAAATCCTGCCTCACTTTTGGCACTTTGGAATCAGCACCAAGAAAGGTACCCATAAATTTTCTGTTGGGAGAAGAGAAGGATACTTCATTCAGACTCAGGATCTGAATACAGACCAGGACATGTCTGAGACTGTGCTGGGCATCCAGATCTCTTTGTAGAGACAGAAACTCCAGAAACAGCAGCCAAGTGGGTTTGGGAGGAGAGAAGCTCAGGAAATAAGGGAGTCAACACAAGGTATGTTACTGCCATGGTTTGTTTTGTTTTTCTTAACTTTGGGCTTTGTCTGCATGCTTGGTGGCTGGGTTCACATATGTGCCACTATTTGATTCATAAAGTGGGTAGATGCAGCTTTTTATTGAGAAGGAAGGCACCCATCCATATGATTTGTTCTTATAGTAGAAATGGCTACTTCACACCCCTTTTTTTTCCAGTGGATGCTGTCAGGCCCCAAGCAGTAATAGAGCTATGGGGAAGTTACTGTTTAGCTCATGTGTTGCTTCAGAATTATAAGACAATAGACCTGTACAGCTCCAAATGACATTTCAGGCTGACTTTTCTACCGCAACTGTCATACTTATTAGAAACCAACCTACAACCTACAGGAGATTAAATTTCAGAGCAGAATGGTTAACACTGTAATTTAGCCCTGATTTACCCAAATTCACAGAAGTTGTTTATGAAGATTTCTTTGTTTCTTTCTTTTTTTTGGACACAGGTGTCCAAGTGCCTAGGTTGGCACTGAAGGTAGAATCCTGATCTCCCATGATGCTGGTGTGAATTTGCTTTCCTGTCTTCAGCTCACACTGCTTATCTTGCTTAGAGAGAAGAACAAGAGCAAACTCACTAGTCTTGCTCCCTCCACACTCATTCTGTTAGGACTTCTTTCCTTGACTACAGCCATATGCAGGTTATCTCAAAGCATTTTGCTGTCCATAGGAAGTAATCCAGTATGAGTCTGTCTGTGGTGTCTCTCCTTTGACTCATTTGAGCAACTACTCACTCACACACTCTGATGTAAGCCTGATAGATTTGCCTGCCCTCCTTTCCCTTCCTCGCCCCAAAGAAGCAAAGGTGACAGAGAAGATCACTGTGATTTTTGTCCTTATCACTTAGAATTAAGTGCAGGGTGTCTTCCTGAAAGGCTCTGAAAATCCACTGAACCGAGAGGTATTTTTTGTACTGACTTCCTCGTTATAGAGAGTTTGCTACAGCTCCTCAGTGTCTCTGTTAACCATCTTCCTATGTTTCATTTCAGATGCTACACATTTACCAATGCCACAGTTGGAGAATTCTGGCTCCCTAGCTGAAGCATGTCATCAGATGTCTGGCCAACATAACTGATGATTCTTGATAAATTTTCCTGTCAACAAATGGAAAAGAAGGAAAACATGTTGCTTTTTGACTTCTAGAGAGACGTGGGAAGGGACAGTGGAGTTTACAAAATGCATTCAGAAAAATGGGAGTTTGAAGATGATGAACTAAACTGATTTTCTGATTACCAAGACAAATCTAGGGAAGAGGACAGAGAAACTATGGCAGGGAGACTGCATAATGGGGAGAAGAAGCTGGAAGAGCAAGAGTTCCAGCAGAAGCTGTTCAGGGAGTACATGCATTGCCCGAAGGCTGGCTGCACGGTATGTCCCTCTAAAGGTCCATATGCATGGGCAGCATGTACCAGCTGCTCAACACAGTGCTTTGGTAAGACGCAAGACAATGTTTATGAGACTCTCTTCTGGGTCATCCCCTTGGTCCTCATCCCTTACCTGTGATGGAAAGAAAGGGACAGGAATCCACACAATCCCTGCATTCTCTTTGTACTGCTTTTTAATAACTACCTGCCAGTTGCTGGGGCATTCTACTTGTTTGTTGCTCCTATGGGGTTGTTTGCATAGCATGCTTTTTATAGTGGTCCTGCATGTTTTCTGTTTTAATAAATGTATTTCACAGAATTTCTTAGTCTGAGAAATAACTAAGGAATTTTAAAGCAGCTTTAGAACAGTACTATGTTGAAGTGTTATTGCCCTACTTCCTCACTGTAGGATGGTGCCCTTCACTTAAAATATGGCATGAGCATTACCTTTGGTTAAACCTACCATTGCAACGAGTTGGAATCTTCTTCAGAATTATGGGTTGAAAGCGCTCACTTTCTTCTGTTCTGTAGCTGCTGTTGCTTTTTTCAAGTCTCAGATAATCAAGCTGGGGATAGCATCCTAGTACTAAGCATTGCATTTATCTGATCATGTTTTTAAGTAGCCTGGGGAACTATTTAAGATGTATTGGTCATTGCAATTGCATTAATGAGAGATATAATCCAGTTAAGCTTTTCCAATGATGTTACATGATTTTTCCATATAGTGGCAGTGAATGTCGAAGCGAGTGTCTTCTTCTGGGCCATATGAAAAGAACAGCTTTTGATTTGAATGGTTTGTAACGTGAAATTATACCCAGGTGACAGTGAATCAGGCCTTGATTTTGAAGTGCATCCTAGAAATTATTGGCCTTTTCGGGGGAAGACAGGAGTTGGAACAGCTCACAACTCTTCTTAGCTCAAGGCAGCCTCCTACAAAATGTTGACAAGCTGTTCCGAGAGCTGTAGAGTAGGTCCCCAGAAGGCTGTGTGCTCAGGATGTGTGTGCACGTGGCAGAACCCAAGCTGAAACAGGATGTCTGGCAGAAAGGCATTACACTACTTACATTGGTGCAATGTAAATTCTCTGAGGGGTAATATGAGAAGTTTTTGTATCTGGAGAATGGTAGTCTAGCCCTGAAGCCTCTGCTGTGTGCTTTGGACCCTATACAGAGTACCTTGGCAAATTTGACCTAATGGAAAACGTTGATTACTGTTGTAAGATTTTGTATTGCCATTGCTATCTTTATTTTAGTTTGATTTTAAACTGTGTTTTACAAACTGTATCCTTACCTATATGTGCTTTGTTGTGCCAAAAAACACATTTCCCTCCTTTTCAGGTGAAAAATGGTATTAATTTAATACACAAACAATTAATAAAACCCACAACACTTCTCTTTGGAAGAAGGTGTTCACTGGGTTGATGCATATGCCATCATCATTCCCATTCACATGCAAGTCAGAACAGATGTTGAACACATCACATGTTTTTTTTTTCCTTCTCTTGTTTCTGTGGCTGGGAAAGCAACAAAAACGTTTACTTTGCGGTCTGTCATGATCTGCAGCAACTGTAACTGTGACTGCATTATTGTAATCCTGTGGAAAGCAGTGGTGGCTTGCAGGTGTACAGACATGCACGTAAACACACACGTCTCTCTGTCTCTGCCCTGCAAACATCCAAGGTTTTAGTTTGGTGTTGGTTACTACACAGGTAAATGTTCATTGTTGATGTATACTGTAGTCCTACAGAAGGACCCTGAGCACTATTGAGACCTAAAGAAAAAATATGCAACAAGAAATTCTTTGTGTTCCAAATACAGACAGAAGTGTCACAAGGTAGAAGGATGGCATGGGGCAAGAATAGATGCTTATTTTAAAAGTTATTAGCCTTTATTTGAAAATAAACCCCAGGTCTCCAAACTTCCATCCTGGTGATTCCAATACTGCTCTTCATCTCCAAATGTTCAGTTGTGTACACTTGGCATCATACTGATATGCTTGGGATACAAGTCTGGCTGGAAGTGAATTTATTTGCTTTGGAAATGGCACTTTGTACTTTGTAGTTTTTTTCCACAGGACACCTTTATTATGCTTTAATCTTATGTTCACATGCTTATAACCAAGTACTTTGAATGTATGTTTAATATAAGAATTAGCGTTATCCTGAAAATAATGATTTTTTGGTGCTTACTGTTTTAGTTTAACTGTTCTGTCTATCCATGAAACAGGTTGCCACTGAGAAATTTTAATTTGACAGAGACACGAGAAGGCTGTCAATTTTAAGGCTGTCTTAATTTTACTAATAAAATGAGGATGAGAGAGAGGAGAAAGACTGAATTTTATGGTGGTGTTAAGTGAATCAGTGATAAGCTATAAATCTATTTAATCTCTGTCAATTTGGGATCCATGACCATGATGTAGAGTTGTTATTTATTTTGTGCAGTAGACTTTGCTCAGTGTATCATAGCTTGTGTTTTCACATGGCAGAACAGAAGAATTCCATAGCTTTACATTTCTGATCCATAATGTGTGAAATTTCAAAGGTTATATTTCATGATATGAGTTTCAGAATGTAGACTTGACATTTATGGAACAAATAGAAATCTGGGACGATGTTGCTTAATGCAACCAAGTGTTACCTGTCTTTGTTGTTAATAACTTAATTTTAACATTCTCAGCATGTCATGCATTTAAGCTGAAATGAAAGTGTTTTTCTGCATTAATGGTTTACCTGTGTGCTGCATTTTTTCATTCTGAGTTGAAAAGATGTGGGAAAGAAAAATAATGAAAAAAATCCCAAGCAGCAGTGAAATCAGGGCATAGAGCTTGACATTTTGCTTCTGGTGCTCTTTTGGGGATGTATTTTGCCCCTTTCTTCGGTTACCTTTTCGGTCATATTGTTTCCTTTCATTCCTGCTTCAAAGATGACTTTATGAGTTCTTACTGAAGATAGTCAACCATTTTGTCACATGGGTGAAAAAGTCTTTCCTGTGTTAAGATCAATTAAAATGATATTACTATTTTTAAAAGCATATAATGGCATGCATGAAACATCAAACACACTGCGATATTCCAGTAGAGACAGAAACTCCATGAAAAATTGAAGGATACTTGCTCTTGTCACCTCTTTATTAAAAAACTGCTTGGAATTAGAAGTTCAATGTCAATTTCATGGGTTTTTCTTTTGCCATCTATCTTCAGAGTTTATGTTTTCTTAATTCTCATATTTTTATTTTATTTTGAATTCTTCAGATGAAAGTGAATTGATAGGTTACTTAAAGATTTTGGCAATAAAAATAATTTCATTAAACAAAATAATTATGCCAAGCCCTGTATAATGACCATGGCAGTATTATTCAACAGATGGTCACGGGTTCATTTTTATGAATGGGAATATTGGGAATTCTTCATACTCATTATGTGCAAGAGATTCACAGATGTCCTTTGCAAATCTGCTTGTGAAAGGCTGGATGTAAGTATTGTATTTTAGTGGTACTTTTAAGAGAGCTTTTAATGTTTTGACTTGTGTATCACATGAACTTTCTTTTTTTTTCTCTCTTTTTTTAATTTATTTCCTGTACAGTTAGGGCAGTAGTAATGTTTTACTTCAACAGTGATCAGTTCTAGGTATTTACAACTTGCAGCTTTTTTAACTCAAGAATTTAGCACAAAATGATTGAATGCATTTGAAATGTAAATAGAGAGTCTCGTTAAAGAAAAATATACTTCAAGTAAACTATCATATGCACTGTATGTGTTTTTCTCTAAACTTCCGTAGAGAAAATGACACCTTACCATTTGTTAAAATCACTGGCTGTTTCTTGCAGTTCTGAAGCTAGGAGGTTGTATCTCTAATATGGATGAGATGCAAAAGGCACATTGGTAAAAGAAGCCGGTGTAGTTTGTGTTAGTTACTGTTTCCATATCTACAGTGAAATCTGGTACTTTTTTTTTTTTTTTAAATAAGTTATAACATTTCTCATGTTCTTTAGTGCTAGTTACAAATTTGACTCATCTACTTTGTGCTTATTCCCATCACCAGAAGAGCCAAAACTAGAAATTTATTTGATCGTGTTGATTAGGAACGCACTAAATTAGCTTGGTGCACTAAAAGCTTAATATAGCAAAGCGTTTGGTGCATGTTTCACTTGGAGTAATCTCATTGACTTCCCAGCTAAGTAGAATCAATCTTGGGATACAAGATTCTTGTCTTATCCTACGGTAGTCTTGTATCCTAAAATTAATATCCCTCAGGCTAAGTGTAGAGAAGTTATATATTTGTCCTCAGCAGAGACTGTACAGAGTGTCCTTGGTTTATACTTAACTCCTTCTGGTGTTTGGCTTTCCTTTTAACTAGGTGTCAGTCAGCAGTTTCTCCCGCTGCTGGGTTGCTTCTAGTGTTGTCTTGCAAAGACTTGTCTATCCAAAATTTCAGACCCTGCAGCTTCAAATTCAAAGGAGAATTTAACACAAAATTGTGATTAGCTGGGCATAATATGTCCCACTAAACAGAATGTCTGCACAGAATCTCAGCCCTGCAAATGGTAGATTATTTACTTGATATTTTTGTGCCCTCCTCTCATGCCTCATATCGTTCTCTTAACAAATGAAAGATAGAGAGGCATAGGGAAGATTATTTTTCTAGTCTCAGTACTCAGGGTAATTCATTGGCACTTTGTATTAGACATTTTACTTGTATTTTAATGTCCATGTGGGTTTTTTGTTTTTTTTTTTTTCCATTCTACACCCTGTCTTTTAGATGTGTATAGCTTTACTGTCAGTTTGAGCCATCCCATAGAGGCTGATTTACGTACTTAACTATGGGCCCAGTGTGTTAATGGGTTCCTTGCCTTGTGAAACTGGAGGAGATGGGGGAGGGACTGGCAGTGAAACAACTGGTGTTAGGGAAAAAGAAACCCTGGAAAACAAATGTGTGTCCAAGGGAAATGGTGTCTTTAAGGTTTGTGCTTGACCCTCACATATTGAGGAGCTTAGCCTGTAGCTTGAGAAGTGGGCTATGACTCAAAGTAAACAGTTCTGGTAGCTACGTTTGTCTGCTTCCAGCTGTGTTCCCTTGTTTTATGGCTCTGACTGTCCAGGGAGTGTCTCGCATTAGTGCTCTGTGAGCATGGGATGGCTTGTACTTCTTGAAAATGGCAGTTGAGTTGCAGAAATTTGTACTTAAGGTCCACAAGGGGCCTTCCTGTAACACAAAAGAAGGTAAGTGGTGCACCTGACAAAGATTGGGTACTGCTCCCCTCACTCCAGCAGCACGTGTGTCACCTGAGGTGTACAAATGCTGACTGCCTGTCACTGGTGGAGGATACACTTCTGTTTACTTTCTCTCCTTTTTGGGAGTTCAGTCTAAAGCATTGAAAATCAGCTGTGAGGCTTTACAAAAAAATTTGCCTTTGTCACAGTGGCTGTATAAATCACTAAAATGGTATTTTCTTATGGATGCTGGCAGCAAGGCTATGGACCCTTGGTGGTGGTGGAAATTGTCTTGGAATGCTAGAAGGAGGCTGGAGGAGAAAATGGAGCATCGTTTGGGCTCTAACCATTTGCCTAGGGAGGATGACACTGAGGATGGATATTTGCTTTGCTTTGCTTTCCATCGGGCAAATAAGGCTTTGGGGCACAATGATAAAAAGTTTGGGTTGTGGTTATATTGGTCTGTGGTTAGTGCAGACACTGCCTTTCTTTTCAGTTAATTTTTAGTGAACCGTTTGCTACTGTCTCAGTGGTATTACTGTTAATTAAGGATCACCTGGTTTGAGAGGACTGCACTGAGGGTCATTTTTGGAAATGTGGGGAATTTTTCAGAAATGTTAATAATTTAGAATTTTCTGTCTGCAAGTCTGGCTGTGCTTGCTAAAGACCAGTATGAATTTTCTGTTTTAAAAATGTTTGAAGTACAGGCTGTTCTTTATGGCTTTCTGTTTGTTTCTTTGGTTCAGCACAGATCTGACCAGCTCCCTCTCTTTGTTTGCTTTCAAGTGTTCTAATTTGCTTTTTATTGCACAATGCTTATGTGTCTTTTAAGAAGTACTATAAAAGGGGTTAATCGATGAAATAGCTTCTGTGTGGCTTGGTGTATTTTATGTTGTGTAGTATGTTATTTAGAGGAATAGACCAATATCGATTTCTTTCTTTTTAGGTTGGGTTTTATTTTTTCTTCTATTATTTAGCTATGTGAACATTTTGGAAAGATATTACGGATTCATTAAAGTTACAGACTTAAACCTTATAAGGCATCAGTCATTCATGCTCATAAACCTGTAGGGATAATTCATATTAAATATGTTCTTTGTTCATATAGTATTACTTTAATAAATCCCCCCTCAAGATCGTAACACAAATCATAATTGTAAAAAGAGAGTGCAGAGTAAGACTGGAGAAAAATAGACAGGAGGATAGGAGAGATCTGTATTAAGCCCAGCCCATTCTGATTAATTCCACAATTTTAATGCTTGCAGATGTATTAATTGGCAGGTATTCATATTTGTGTGTTTTAAGATCTTTTGAATAAGATATCATTTTCCATATAAAATAGTCTGATGGGTATTTGCTATTTCTAATCTTTAAATATTTTGTATTACATTATCAACCCTGTATTCAATACATTTATGAAACACAAAGCACTCCCATTTTTAGAGATTTATTCGTGTATCATTTTTCCCCAGATTTGCCAGAACACCATCATGTTCATGTTCTGAAGGTTAATGCCCAAAGTCAAACAGACAGAAGCCAAATGCTGCAAGCTTTCCAAGATTAGGACTGATTCCCTTCACGAAAATAAATGATTCCTGCCATGTTCAGTGATTTTGTGCAGCACTACTCACGGCTGAGTGAGTGCATCAATACTGTAGTCCTTACATGCTGTACATACTGATGACACTCTGTGTTAACTTGATTGACTGAGCAGTATACTGGAGAGGATGCACCTGCGAGAGATGTGCAGACATATATATATTTTTATTCTGGTTTTGAAACATTTTTGGTTTTACTTTTTTTTTTTGGAAGTCGTAGTTTCATATTCCATGGGTTATCACACTGTGCTGTTAAGGTAGAGCAAACAGTTATGTGCTTCTTTGTTGTAAAAACTGGGTTGGAAAATGTTCTAAGGTGCATCTTCTTTCTCTTTATGAAAAAAAAGGAAAAAAAGCCTGATTTTATATTTTAAAGGAAAATGACATAAAGAGGACAAATGTGAAGTCTGGCAAGTCAGTAGCTATGTAAATTATGCTTATTTTAAGGGATTCATTTTAATGGTAGAGAAATGTCTTGTGTAATTCACTTACAAGCATTATTTTTTGTTACAGTTTTATGTTTTGTTATCATTTTTGTAGGCTTTAAGACAACAGCAGAAAAGAAGAAATGGAGTCTCAATGATGGTAAACAAGACTGTTCCTCGTGTTGTTTTGACACCATTAAAGGTGTCTGATGAGCAGTCGGATTCACCTTCAGGTAAATAGCTAAAGGACCGTTTGCAAGATCAACTCTAGTCACAGAGCATTCCTCTGAATCAGCTGTGTAGCATACAGAATTTGGAGTTGCTGAAATAATATTTCCACTGGGTGCCTTTGTTTAACGTCTTTATTTCCTTATCAAATCTGGTGTCTCAAGGATGGAGATTTTTCTTTAATAAAGAACTGAAGGCACACAGCAAAATGACAATTGGTAATAGCAACAGCTTTAAAGAAATGCAAAGTAACATTTTGTTTAGCTCTGGAGCTCTAATGGAGGACCACATGCTGGTATTCAATGCCATAAAAAGGGGAGGAGGGGGGGAAAAAGGCAAGCATCTCTGTGAATGTGAATTTGTGTCTCAATTCTGCATTGCAATACTCGAATCCTTTTGTTAGCTTTTCTTGTTCTGATACCATGCTTATCACTGCAGCATAACCTTGACCTTTAGCTCTGGTGGTTAAGTTGCTTCATGTTAAGAGATTTCTGTTTAACACAAACTGACAATTGTATTTCAAAACATATCCGTTCTATAAATGTTTCTTCACAAAGAAATTATCTTTTTTCAGCTTTAGATTGCTTTACTGCCTCACAACTTGAGGTTAAAATATTCTTAAAGATACCTCTTGGGCATTATAGAACTATGTTATTTTTATTAGATCAGTGAACATTTTTATTGACTGCAGTGTTCAGTAAACTTTAGTTTTCAGCACTTAATTGATTTATTGAGCTTTTACTTCCATTTCCTCTGATGATAAGGAATCATATTGTGACCAGAAAGGTATATTGCCTTTCAGCAAGTAGATGTCAATTTTTTTTAATCCTATTTTTGTTTTGTTTACGGTGTAGGGGGTGCTGAGGGGATGTTGGTAAAAGTGCAAAAGCATCATGTTTGAGGGATTTTATTTTTTCCTAAGGATCTGAATCTAAAAATGGTGAAGCAGATGGCTCTGATAAAGAGATGAAACATGGGCAAAAGTCTCCAACTGGAAAACAAACAAGCCAGCACTTAAAGAGGTTAAAAAAATCTGGTTTAGGTGAGTAGGAGTAAAATAAATATCTTACTTGTAATACTGATATTTTTCTAAACTTTGTGTTCTCTTTAAAAGATTTATTTCTCTGGTTTATCTGTCCCTTTTTCAAACTCAGCAGCTGACCCTCTCTCAAGAAGACATCTTTCTGGCTGCCTGGAAAATCCATGGTCATTCTTTTTCCTCCCAGAATGATTTTCTGTAGTTGGTTTTTAAAGTCTGACAGACCTAAGCAACTGCAGGCAGAGAGGTGATTTAGCAATTAGGTTTTGATTGTCGTGTAAGGATTTTGTGGGAGATGGGGACGGGGTGCAGCAGATACTCTTTCTTCATGGTAAATTTGCTTGCCATCTATTATGCATTTATTCCCAAAGATAATAGCATATTTGCTAACATGCTTGCCCTATTAGAAGTTAACCTTCTCTTTCTTTCATTTGCATTCTTTCATGTCATATAGAGGTTTGGCATATCATTTTTGGTTGATTCTCTTTCTTTGGTTGATTTATTTCTTCAGTTGGATCTGTAATTATTTTGAAGCTATCTCTTCAGAAAACTGTAGGTAGAGTTTCTGGTTTTATTTTCTGTGGTTTTTTAGCAACATTCATGGATGATGTTCTGTAATTAACAAAGCATTTTCTCTGAAGAGATGCTAAGAGTAAATTTGCAACTCCATGTGATAGGCAGATTTTCCTGCTCTGCATGAAATTTAATTGGAAAAGTTCCCTAGGGAGCATAAAATTTAGTGTTCACTAAAACTCTTGTCTTGGCTGAAGTCAAGTTGAATAATGACTTAACTGTTTCTTTTATCTTTTAAAAGTACTTTTTGCATTCAGCAGACTGCTGAATCACTTAGAGAAGTATTTTGCAATGTGGCCATGTTGGAAAAGTTAGCAAACAAGGTCTTTGTAGTGGCTACATCGTCCTAAAAGTTATCTTATTCCTCTCTTTGTGGTGATAAGATTGTTCTTCTTTAATAATCATCCAGCCTAGTCCTATTTTTATTTATAATCATCCTGTAAAATCCAAGGTGCTTTACTTCCAAAATACCATAGGTGTGTTTTTAAACATGCTATTGCCAGTTCCTGGCAAACTGTTTCCCATAAGCCGTATTGTATCACAGCCTCCCACGAAAGTGCACTTTGGTTTCATACGTGATCTTTCTGCTGATTATTAATCAGTTCCATATGGATAGCTAATTCTTTATGTTGATCCAGTGGCATTATTCAAAACTGACAATATTCCTTCAGTATTATAGCTTTTGCTATGCAAAGTTATGTTTACCTTTAGATGATTTCCTGTAACTTTTCTCTACATTTAAGACTGAGATACATAATTTCAAGTATACCTTCCTCCCCATCTCCAGCTATTACATCAATTGTTGGCTGATGGTATCAAATGTAGAGTGAATTAATTAGGTTTTTTATGGATTTCAGAAAAAAAATCCACTGGCTTTTTGGGACACCGTGCGTGGAATGCAGGGCATTTTGTAAAGTTTTAAGGATCACTGTTCTTGTACCTGCTAAATGTATCTCTTATGACATGATATTTCTTGGGATGCTAAAAGAACAGTTGAGTATCTCTGAGAATAGGTCCAACATCCTATATAGTGCACAATTCAGTTCCAGATATTTATTGATCTGCCCAACGTTCACTACATGTTGTGTTTGGTAGACTTTCTGAGCTCTGATTAAATATGATGACTTCTTTTCCCTTTCGGTTAACAGATTCTGCCAAGTATGTGATTTCTGTCCTTTTCCTGTTTTCGTTTTTATACTCTGATGTAGAACCATGGTGATCTCATCTCTTCATAGTTAATTCTCTGTTTTGGAGACTAATCTTTTTTTTTTTCCAAGACTGCAAGCCGGAGTTTCTCATCTTACGGGTTCTATTTCTGATCTGGACAGCGATACCCCTGAACTCTGACAGCAGCTATATAAGGATTCAAAATGTCTTTCTCTGTGGAAAACAACATAAAAAACATTGGCATGTGTTTTGTCATAAACTCCTCTCAGAGTTATGATTAGTGATGCAGTAGTGGCATACTTCCATGCTGCTCCCAAACACTTCACTAAATCTGATTACAAACTTGAGACCTGCTAAATTAGCTGTAGGAAGGGTGCGGGAGAGAGAATTTATTGTTGTTGTTCTGAACAGATTTTGAGGTGTTTTTTTTTAAGTATGACTATGCTGGGCATCTACAGTTTGCTACTGGCCTAGAAATAATACCCATATTTCTTCCACAAGTTGATAAAACCTCCATAGTAGTCTGTAACTGGTAGCAGGTCAAATAAATAAGACAATATGTGACCCAGGCACATAGTTAGGTTTCACCTTCTGTCTTGGGCATTTCATGCTATTAAAATACCTACCACTGGCGGATGTCACTGACTTTGCAGACATATAACTTGTTTTAGTTTGGATTATTTCTATGCGTATGTCTTCCCATAGGATATGAAGCATTAGCTGTCGAAAATGTTGCTCTAATTTGGAGTCACTTAGAAGATGGAGATATGTATTTTGTATTAAAGAATAGAGTATACGTACAGTTGTTAAAATTTCATACGTCATAGTACTTGTGTTATGCTTGTGTTCTTTTTGCATTTATATTTAGTGGGTGGAACAGATGGTGAGGACAGTTTATTGTGGTGCATTCATGAAAATGAGCACTTCTTCCATACAATTGTCCTGTTTAACAGGGCACTCGTTTGTAATGGAGTCTGTGCTGTACTGAAATACAGTATGTTGGAAATACATGTTGGAAAAGATTATCCTGTTCTGAGTACACAGTGCCTGGTCTCATTCGGTTAGTATTGTCTACTGAAAAATTAAAGGAAATTGCAAGAATATTTGTGGGAGGCTGTGACTGAAAAGAAGCTTTTAGAATTTACAAATCTGCATTTTCTTTCATTTGTACATTTTGTGGGTGGTGATATAACCTTTCAGGAAAGAGACCACCATAGGTCTTCCAAGAAATCTAACACATACTTGCATTCTTTTTATTAATTTTACTGTTAAGTAGCTTGTTAAGACTTAAGTAGCATTTGAGACATTGCTAATAATCAGTGTGCCTAAATTCCCCCATTAGTAAAACATTTATTCCTCATTAATGTGTCAGTTGTAATCTTTGTTGAGAGGACCTATGTTAATGCCAAGTGCCATCATTGTTCATAGCAGTAGAATAGTCTTTCAATTGTTTTTTTAGAGATTCTGCTGGAGTTTGTGTATTTTTTAGTGAAGACCTGTTTTGTTGCATCTTTGAAATATTGGAAGGTACAACAGAACAAAACCTGAAGGAGTTTCCTGGGAGGGGTAGAAGCTTTTGAGTTTTTCCAGCCACTTGGACTCCACTTTTTCCTTTTCCCCATTGATTATCATAATATGTTAAGACTGAAAGGAATAAAAAGGATTGTAGCAGTGTGTGTGTGTATATATATATATACATGTTGAAGCAAGTAGTAGTAATTGCTCTTTAAGAAGCTTTAAAAAATATCTTTTAAATTATCCTAGAAATAATAACAAAATCAGACCTCCAATTATAGGGCAAAATCAGATATACACCTGTCATTCCTGACAGATATTTATCTAACATATTCTTAACGATTTCCACTGATGGAGACTGTATTGTCTCCCTGTTTATCTAATCAAGTGTCTCCTTGTTCTTGGTGGTTAAAAGCTTTCTTTTCCCAGTACCTTAACACATATATTTCTTACTGTGCAAGAGTTTAAGCTCATTGCCTTTGCTATCCACTGTGTACAGTAAGAAGACGTTATTCTGTACCCCTTCTTTCACCTTCCTTCTGCCGAGTCTTTATCTTATTCCTGGGTTTGTACTTTTCCTCACAGACCCTGTTTTCTAAACTTCTCAATTCCCGCTGCCCTTTGTGCATTGATCATTTTAAATCATCAGTTCTTATGAAAACTCTGAAAAATGCATGTTTGCAGACACTGATTTAACACAGTCTCATCTCTTTGATCACAGTCTATTCACACAGGTAGTTTCTAGCAGGTGCTATGGGACACTACAGATGTGGAGCATGGCAAAAGAGAAGCTGTCCGTAATGATTGATTCACATCAGCCTCGTCAGGCAGCCTTTTTCTTGAAAATAGATGCTTATAATTATTGCTGATGGCATGACAGGAATATTTTCTGTTGTTGAGTTGGTCTCGAGCTGAAAGTATGAATATGTCAACTGCGATGCTGACTGAAACGTGGATCATGTAAGAGCTCAAGAGGCAAATCCAGGGAATGTAAAAGAAGCTGTTAAGACACCTAGAAAAGGCTGTGTTACCCTTCTCAGAGTACCATTTCTCTGGAGCTTACTGTATTATATGACAAAAGCTAAAAACTTGTTCTTACTCTCTTCCTTTATTTATGTTTAAAGTTATTTCTGTTTATTTACTCCAGGACATTTGAAATGGACCAAAGCTGAGGATATTGACATAGAAACACCCGGATCTATTCTAGTGAACACTAACCTGAGGGCTTTAATAAATAAACACACCTTTGCTTCTTTACCTCAGCATTTTCAACAATACCTCCTGCTTTTGCTTCCAGAAGTAGACAGGCAGGTAAGTAGCATCATGCAATATTTGTTTCTTTAATGAGACTTTTTTACAGTGTGTTTGCACAGGCTGATTTGATTGACTAGGAATTGTTCCAGGAAAGAGTAAGGAGAAATTTTCCATGCTCTCTTAGGTAAAACTATTAGATATGAAATGACTGTAAAGTTTATCTATAAGCGTCAACCAGCTCCTGCTTCTTTTCTTCCTGAAAACTGTGCAACTCCCTGATTTGCCTAAATGGAAACTGGCCAGCAGGTCTTCCAAACTTGCCAAATCTCTTAATTAAGCTTTTCTACCTATGGTGTTGAAGATAAACTTCTCATTTTCAAGGCTTTATTTATGTTGAGTCTCTTTTCACCTGTTACCTTCCCTGGCACTCTGTCAGTAATGCCCAGGTCAATATTAGTTCTGTTAGGTTTACGTTCTTCTCATCCTCCTCACCTTTTATGCAAGCGTGTGTATGCTCTCTCAGCCCCTGTGCACTGAATCCGTTCATTCACATCTTTTGTAAGGAATTTCTTCTCCAAAGCCTATGGCTGTTGGCCCATACAGGTCATTAATCAGTTCTGTTGAGGAGAATGATCTGGAGTATTAACAAGCTGGAAATAAAATTTCAATTTCATGATCTTTCCTACAATGTTTGTCCTTCCAGCATTTCCTGTCCTTCCTTCCTTTTCTTAGGGCAAGAAAAAAAGGCTTACCAGCATGTCTAGTAGTTAAAATAGCAAAGAGAGCACAAAACCATTTTATTTACTCATTTGCCTCACTTAGGGATTTAAACAGTCTTACCAGTTTCAGTGGGGAATACTCATGTACTTAATTCAGACTCATTAACTTACCCAAAGAGAGCATTATATTTTTAGCAGATGGTCAGTATCCCTCTTTTTATATAATAACTAGAGAATGCAGGTCCCTTAAATAACTAATTAAAACCTGCATCTTAAATCAATATTTCATTTCAGTACTGCAGGTTTCATTCTTAAACTGTTAGTAGTTAGCCTACCACCAGTACAGGGGAAAGCAGTGCAATATGAGACCAAAAGAGAAAGAAAAATAGTAATGATGTATATTAACCTCTTATCAAATTAGATACTGTATGTTGTGGACTGTAATTATGTACTTAATAACAGAATGTTTGAGAAGGAACATTAAAACCAGAGCCATAGGAGAAACAACGTAAATGTATTTATTCTCGAGCTCCCACAATGCAGTCAAAATCAGTATTGACAAATTTTAAGAGAAATTTTTTCATTGCTGTGAAACAGATTTTGACTTAGTGCCCAGGAAATATTTTCCTGATAGTTTCGGTTTTTTGTTCTTTTTCTGGTTACTTCATCAGAAGAGATAAAAAAAAAAAATTGCTAGGTAAAATCATGTTTTCTCTCCACCCATTAAAAATCCCAGTGATCCGAAATTACATTTCAAGTACAGGGGCTTTATTTAGAAGTTTTTTGCTTTAAAATTTATTTTTAAAAATAGAAGCTCTAGAACTCACAAGCCCCTTACCTTCTTATCAGTGTTCTTACAGCAGAGGTTTTTGGCAAGAAAATCAAGAGAATATTTGTTGAGTTTAAACATTCCTCACTAGTTAAAAGCAATGCATTTCATTTTAATTTTTATTTTCAAAAGCGTTCACATAATGCATATAATATGTTATTTCAGAGGCCCAACATTACATTATTGGACACTTACTTTTCAAGCAAACTATACACAAAAAGCAGTTGTGATGAGACATTTTCAGGTGCCCTTCTGTCTGTCATCTCCTCAGAGCATTCTGTTGGTTTAGGTAGCATACCTTGTTTTCACGTGCGTTTGGAAGGCAGGAGTCACCATTCATCTCTGGAGGTTTAATGGAAATGTTTGACTTCTAAGAGTGATAGTTTGAAAATTGTTTTCTGGTGGAGAGTGAAATAGCCCTGAACCCTCACTTTGCAGAAGTCTTATTAGAGAAAGAAATGCATCACTTTTCTTAATATCTGAGAATATGGCCTTGGCTATGGCTTAAGAGTGGCATCCCAGATACAGACTGAGGAAAGCATTTGAACTGCTGTTCTTTTCCTTCCTGTTACAAGTGGAAAATGCCAGTGTAGTGCTCAAGAATCAAGTGAGAGGGAGAGGGTATTCTAGCCTGGGAGCTCGGGTGGGAGTCTCTGCTGTTGGTCAGTGACTGGACAAGGCAAGGGTATTCAGTTTTCCTCTTATTTCTGCTGTCTAAATCAAATGGGTCATCAGGCAAGCAAAAACAGTGCAAAACTCTTCTTTGAGTTGGCTGCCCATCTACGGGCAAATCTTCAGTTTCATTGCTTTTTATTGTCCTTTTCTTGTTTTGTCTGAGAATTCTTATTTCTGCTCCTCTGGCTCTGAAGTGTTTCCTCCCTGTGTGCTGTTCTGCAGTTGGCTGCTGTTGTCTTCCCCAGAGAAAGCTGCATTTCTGTGTTGTCATGTGGATATAGTATGTGAAGTACTGTAATAAATGGCACTATAAAAATGTAATAGAGTTATGCTATTTGTGTATATATAGTGATCTGTGAAATAAATTACTAATGAAGTGCAGTCTCATTTAGGCTTTATTACTGCTCCACATAGAAAAACCCTATGATGAATGATTCTTTGTCATTTCTGTCATAAACACCATTTTTCTGGGCGGTGTAACTCCTCCTCCTTAAATAGTACTAAGCTGAAACTTGTCATGCATGTGTCAGTTTGAATAAGCATTTTTAGAAACCATTAGTTAAGGGAGTTGAGGTTTTCTATTTTTTTGTGTGAAAGTGTTTATTATAAATAAATGACTTCTGTCTCAACCCTAGTGAGTCTAATGTGTTCAAAAAAAGTTCAGGGCCAAGTTAGGGGCTTATTGGGATGTGTTTTCTGGTCTTTCTTTTGTTTTCAAGTTTTGTGGTTGCTATCAGGGAGCCATTGGAGTCCATGGAACAAAAAGCCTTAGAAGAGATGTCCCAGAATGGAAGAAGTTGAGAACAGCTCTGCTGATGTTGATGCTGTCATTTTTTTGACAAAGAGGAAGTGCCATTTTTTATTTTCCTTGGGAAAATTCATTCATTATTCACAGTTGAAATTGATTTCAGCTTGTATATTAGTTTTTATTCTATTTCAGTAGCAATGAGGCTTGTGTGTAACTTTCTGTATTCAAAATGCCTCTAAAAGAAATTGGAGAAAGTTTGCAGTTATGGTAGATACATTTTATCAAGAATTTTTTTTGTTTTCATTTGGATTCAGATTGAATTAGTATGTAAATATTGTTCAAATCATAGAATTCTAGAACATCCTGAGTTGGAAGGGACCCACGAGGATCGAGTCCAGGCACAGGACAGCCCCAGGAATCACACCGTGTGCATGAGGGCATCGTCCAAACACTTCTTGATCTCTGGGTGACTTGGTGCTGTGACCACTTCCCTGAAGAGCCAGTGCCAAAGCCCAGTCACCATCTGGGTGAAGAATCTTTACCTAATATCCAACCTAAACCTTCCCTGACGCAGCCTCATCCTGTTCTGTTGGGTACTGTCACTGGTCACTGGAGAGAAAAGCTCAGTGCCTGAGAAGCAGCCATGTCCTAGACTTGTCTGTTTAGCAGACTAGTCCAAAATCTTGCATCACTGTATACTGGAAACCTCATAACTGAAATTTGAATATTCAGATTTTCAGCTCTTTTTTGATCTGTATGGACTCAAAGACTCAAAAACCTTGAAGCTCAGCTGATACAGAAGCCTGTTGGGTGATCCCACAGGAGACCTACGAGACTGAACTGTAAATACAGAAAAAATGCAGGTATAGAAACTATATGGAAAGCAAAGTCTCCACACAAATGATTTCAGTTGTCACAAATTCCAGCGAAGTATTTTTCTGCTCTAATTAGAACATTCTACAGCTAAAGAACAACGGAATTTTCAACACAGAATACTTGCTTCTAACACTGATACATAAAGCAATAGTTACGTGTAACAGAAGCCTTCTTGACCACATCTTAGCAAATACTCATCTTCAAAACAGGAAGTTTTTCTGTGTGTCTGGATTGCTGTACAAAATCAGTGCCTCTTTAAATATTAATTAAACAACATATATTGTGCAAGAATGAGTAACAGGTATGTACAACAGATTGCTGAAGAGGAATAGCAATATCGTGCCTACACCGGCTGTCCTTGTTGGTGCTACTGGCAAGTCAAATTCCTGCTATTAGCGCTGGGGTATACGCAAAACAAAGGGAAAAACACCCATCTAGTAAGCTTCCAGGAAGAAAAGTGCTGCCTCATCTGAATAGTAGCAAAAAGCTGAAATTATTTTATTAATCCTTAGAGAGCTAAAGAAAATGTTCTTTCCTGAATGCTGTTAAAAAAAATGTGTCTTTCCAGACTCTACAAATGCTTAACACAATTTCTGATCTTTGAGAATTTAACTCCCTGTTCTGTATTTTCTCTTCTGGTAATACTGGAATCTTCTGAACCTCTTGTGATCTGCACCTGCCCTGCTCTTTCACATAGGATGGGAATTTCTTCCTACAAAAACACTTCAAAGCCTGCTTGGACATATGTGTTATGTGGCAGTGCCATTTTATCTGACCAAACCTATTCAGGAAGAACATTTAAAATAGTAGAGGAAATTCTAGTGATACTTAAATCTTGTCCTAGCTTTACTTGCTTAATGAAAGAAATTTAGCAATATTTTCTCCACAATTTATAGATAGTCAAGTAAGTTACTTCAATTAAAAACTTCAATATTATTAAGGAATTACTTAAGCCATGTAGTTTTGCATAAGCATCTGTGAATATATCAAGTTTGTAGTAAGTCAGTCTACTAAAAAGAAAAGCATGATGTACAAATCAAAGGATTCTAAAATGGGTCAGACACCACCTTAATCTCTTTCTTTTAATTTCTAAATCGGTGAATCCCAAAATAATTACTCTCTTTTGGTTTGGTGCCAGTATTGCCATGCAGTAACATCATAGCATCCTTTTATTTTAAGGTCGGCGTAGGTTCTGTGTTTCCATCTTGGCCTGTTCAATTTAGGTTGGTGCTTGCACTCCCAGTTTGATTCTGTCACTTTGCAAAGATTCCCTCTCACCTTGCACTAAAAAAAGGCACAGGGTGATGTTAGTTAGTGATATACTCCGTTCTGTTTAAAATAGTAAGAAGTAATTTTGGGAAATTATCTACAGAATTCCACTTCAAAACCTCTTTGCTTTCATGTAGTATGAATCAGCTTAATATCGTTCGTACCATTTGAGCAATGATGGCAAAAGGTAACCATTGTTTTCAATGTGCACAAATTACTCATACTCCCAAGCACATCAGTTTGAATTCTACAGTGGAGAGCAAGTAATGAATAATACAAAATATTCTTGTGTTTGTAAAAGACAAGGAGAGAGGTCTGGTATCTGACATTCTGAACACTTAGTATCTCACTGTATATTAGTTTTATCTTAAAAGAGAGTAAGCGAAGCTTGATTTTCACGGTTCCTTTCCTGTAGCAGTGTAACCATCTTCCTGTTTGCTTTATTAACTTCATCAGTGCTTGAGGATTATATTTGCCATTGGTCTTTACCATAACTGCAGAAATAAGTGCTGTGTGTATTATGTGCTCCCAGGTTTGTTTTATGTTTCTATCCATGAAATTATTGTGTGGCGGTAGCTAAATGGTTACCTTATCTTACTGCCTTTTCTGCTAAAATACAACCTTTTAGCTGTGTCCTTTTCAATTCTCTATCATCAGTAGCTTTCAAATATTTATTATTATGTTCCTGTCAATGTTTGAGTTTTACACTGAAATAGTTTTAGGGTTATGACAAAAGCAGTTAGTTCAGAGGAGAACATTTGCAGTTGAAGGTTAAATGCAACATATGTCTTCTGCACCTAAGCATATTTAAAAAGCTGTTAAATTGGCACCCCTGTGTGCAGTAACTGAAGGTCATTTTATGTCACATTTCTCCCTTTAACTGGCATTTTTTCCTTTGGTTTTACTGGTTAATGTGGATAGCATGGTGTCATTGTAATGTGCTTTATTTCTACAGCTTTATTAAGGTAGTTTAAAATCTTACAGACTAGATGACAAAATTCCAAAGCATTTAAACTGCCTTTTCAATAAGATTCTGGGGCTCTGATTCCTGAGCTGAGCTAGCCAAGGATGTTCAGACAGGTTTGCTACCCCCAGCTGGCCCTGCTGTCCTTGTGCAGCAAGTTAATACCTTTTATCCTAACACAGCTGTGTGGATGGTGTATGTGCACATTTCACAGTCATGCATTAACAACAAATATCAGTTTCACTTTACATGAGTTGAAAGCTGAAAGGATTTTACTTCAAAATTCCAGTTGTCTTTAGCAACACAAATACTCCTTTAGCTTCCCTAGGCAATCCAGTAAGGCTCACTCAATTGCATTGCAATCTGGCTGCTCTGATTGATGTGGTAATGGAATTCTTGTTTACTTGTTTGCAGTAATCCCTAGAGGTCCCCCTCAGTATCAGGATGTCTACATATGTGAATAGGAAGCTTTACATTTTTGATTAAGTGTCATGTTTTTGTATTTCTGCGGGCTTGGTCACTGTATTTCAGAAGTGTGAATCAGTGTTTTCCACCATGCCGAATCCACGTTGTGAAGTTCATGTTTGATTTCTGAAGCCCTAGTTACAAGCTGTTGTCACACTTAAGGCATGTCTCACCTTTACAAACAAGTTTTGCTGAGGTGTTAGCAGAACTATTGCATTTGCTTTTGTCTGTAGGGAGGCTCAAGTCAGTTGGAACATCTACTAGGACACAGCAATGGTGCTGTGCCGGCTGAAAGCTAAAAATACATGAACCACAGCCCTCTCTGCAGCATCCTTTTCCGTAAGTCCTTCTGATGGGTGAGGGGCCCTGCAGTCAAGGTTGTTCTTCCGATGCAAACTAGTAAAGCTTTTGTTCTCCTCTCCTTCCCTCCAACTGAGTTTTATAAAGTAAAGGTGCACAGCTGTTAATGCTTAAAAAGAAGGAGGACCTTATATGCAATACAAGTTTCATTTACATTTGACTGAATTATTAGCACTTTAAAAAGAGAACTGATAAAACACCTTTGTTCCAGTGGGAAAGTACTTACGTAAGTGCCTTTTAAAAAGACTATGCTAGGAGCTGTGTTGCGAGAGTTTAACTAATATGTGGACATAAATGGTAAATTATATGGACACGAGGGACTGACATGCTTCAAGTTATGTAGGTATTAAGGGTTCACTGCAGTGCTGTAGTGTGTAGTGTTTCAACTGTTCCGCCCTTACAAAGTGCTTATAATTAAGTGATATGAATTGGTCTGCAGTGCCTCCAGTGTTACCACTGTAGGGCTGCACTGGAATTAGATTTCTTACAGTCCTGAGTCTGAAGACAGCTAAGGACTTGAAACAGGATATTGGATGCAGGTGCACCGAAAGGAAGATCAAGACGTGATCCATCTATGCCTCTGCACCAATCTCTCGTCACCCTTGTTCTCACTCTCTCTCTGCCTCTTCCCTCTGTCTTTCCCCCCTCCTCTTTCCCCCTTTTCCGTTATATTTGTTTTGCTTAAATAAAAAAAAGGGAAAAAGAAGCTGAACCTTTTTCCTAATTATTTCAGAAAATTATTATTCTTTGAATTATTTAAACACAAATATCCTTGAGCTTGTTCTCATGATAAGGGCATGCAACCATTTTTTTGCATAGGAGGGCAGTGTTTTCTAATGCCTGGAGAAAAGGGATTGAATGCAGGATTTTCATTTATGACACTCGTCGAAAATGACTGACTAATTTTAGATGCTTCCATGTAACTTCCCCTCACCTCCTGCTTCTCAGGCTCAAAGGTGTATGTCATTCATTTTTATTAAAAGTTAGACGAATAGACCCTTACTGCTTACATCCTTTTTTCTGCACCTTCCTCGGTGTAGGAACATGCTTGGATAATTTAATAATGTTTTACTTTCTCATAGTCTCCAGTCATCTTTTATTAACCAAGTTCCATAGATGCTTATCTTGATCATAATCCATATATGTTTTTCTATTTTGTTTTTGGGTTTTTTAACCCCAGGCCTATGTACCTTTTCTGGTACTTTATAAATGTTTGCTGTTTGCCTTGTGTTCTGACATGCTTGGGATCAGAACTTATATGAAGGATGTATGAGAAAGAAGATTTTTAATTGTTATTTCTAGAATTTGAATGCACTTAGAAGGTATTGTTTGCTGCATGTTCCGGTTTTCCTTCTGTATTACTTGGGTTTTGCTTCATTTTAAAACATGCTCTATCTTTTCATTTTGCCAGATTTATTACGTGCCTTAAATTCTTCATTTAATTTCTTGCATCTGAGCTCAAACAGATTGGATTCTATTGTCTTTTTTGACACTACAGTGTATTGGAACAAATATAGCTATCCCACTTGTCTTCTTGATTTAGACAAGGTCTAAATTAACAAGTCACATTTCATTTTGAAAACATATGTTTGCAATTCTTCAGTCTTACTTGGCATATTTCCCACTTTAGTGAAGATGGAAAATGTCTTTGTTTTTTTCTCTAAAAGACACTTCTTCATTTTCTCTTCTTGTCTGAAGTAATTCCTATAGTAGTAGATATTTTCTTTTTCATCCTTTGATGTTTAACTTCGGAGTTTAGGCTGGTTATTTTTTTAAAGGACTAAAGCAACACTCAGAATTGCTTTCACCATCTGTCTTCATTTGGCATTTGAAGACAAACTGTTAATGCTATGTGGATGATCAGTTGGGAATGATGAGAACTTTTCTTATAAGGACTGATAACCTCCTAATAAGAGCTAAATAAAATTAGGCATTTTCTGGGTCAGGTTATACTCTACTGCGAAAAGATGAGGCTCATGGAAGAGAGCTGAATATGAACGCTCAAGTTGTATTACATCAGAATTGCTGTGAAAGCCATAGTGTGAGTTGATATCTTTCCATGCCACCTACCCAAACCTGAATTTGTGGTGACTGAGTTTGTTGTTCTGGCAGTAATTCTTAAGTCAGATCCATGTATTGCTGTCTGCTGTATTCTGTAGTGTTGGATGTGTATCTCCTATCATTCATGTACTTTTCATTGTTACTGCAGCTATTTTGTGTTCACAACAGCAAAAAGGTCCTGATAATTGCATCTTGTCAGAAGCATTTTCCTTATACACCTTTATATACTTTCTACGCAGAAACTCTTCCATTGTTTGCTTTGATAACTCTTTTTAGAAAAGATAGATTTTTCATCAGTCATCATACTGTGTGTAAATGTCTGCATGCATTTTTCTGTTTGAGATGAGTCTCTGAGTGTTCCCTATCTTCAGGCAAAGAAACAGTTGCTATCCTTTTGTCTCTGTGGGTTTTTGCAAGTCCTGTCTTTTTTTTTCAAATGTTCTTTGTCTTCGACTGTGTTACTTCTTCCACATTCCTACCATCTGTGTTCCCAAGATCTGAAATCATCAATGCTTTGTATTAAACTTGGTAATTACCAACTCCTTAACTATTCATTCCCCTCCTTTTTTTGCTTCTCTCCAGTATTACACTGTGCCTTTCTCTGCACTGTTTCTCTTTCCTTTTTTTATGCGTATCAGAACCATTTACAAGCCTTTGCCTCTCTTGAGACAAAAGACAGGCCAAGAAGAAAAGGGGAGTGGTTGTTGCTCTCAAGGGGATCAGCATTAGTGTATAGACCTCTTCTATAAGGTGGATTACAGTCTGTTTCAGATCTTAGTGATCAGGGTCAAAGAAGAGGTGAGTGGCATGAATGCCATTGTGATGGGAGTTTTACAGACCATCCAATCTAACTCAGCACTGGTAAGACCACACCTAGAGTGCCTTGTCCAGTTCTAGGACTTAGGCTAGAGAAGAGAAGGATTAGGAGCTGTCTTACCAATGTGTATAAATACCTGAAGAAAGGATGTGACAGGACCAGAGGCAGTGGGCACAAACCAAAAGACAGGAGGTTCCATATGGACATAAAGCAAAACTTATTTTAGTAAGGGCACAGGCTGCCTAGAGAGGTTGTGGGTTCTCCATCCTTGGACATGTTAAAAACTAACTGATTTTTATTCCCATCTGAAGTGTATTATTATAGTTCAATAGCATAGACATATTAGTACTTTTTCAGGTCTTGGAGATTAATGAAAGGCCTGTGCTTTAACTTTAGGTTATCTATCACATCCACATGTACTTTTTGTGGACTCTTGAGCTCTGTATTTTTGTGACCATTTCCCTTACCGTGTGAGCTTTATCCAAAAGTTCAGAAGTAATCCAGTATTGAGGAGTTCTATAATAAGGCAGTCTAAGCTAGACATTGAAGCTTAATGATGACAGTGGGGCTGCTCATGTGCCACCTGGAGTATTGTGTCCAACTCTGGACCCTTAGCATAAGAATGATGTAGACCTGTTGGAGCAAACCCAGAGTAGGGCTATGAAGATAATCAGAGTGATGAAGCGCCTCTCCTCTGAAGACAGGCTAAGAGAGTTGGAGTTGCTCATCCTGGAGAAGAGAAGGGTCTGAGGGGACCTTACAACAACCTTCCAGTACTTGAAGGGGAGCTACAAGAGAGCTGGAGAGGGACTTTTTAAAAGGATGAGGAGGAATGGCTTTAAACTGAAAAGGGGAAGGTTTAGGTTAGGTAATAGATTACATATTAGGAAGAAATGCTTCACTATGAGGATAGTGAGTCACTGGAATATGTTGACTATAGATGTTGTGGATGCCCCATCCCCTCTAAGTGTTGAAGTCCAGGTCAGGTGGGTCTTTGACCAACTTGGTCTAGTGGAAGGTCCCTGCCCATGGCAGGGAGTTTGGAACTAAATGATCTTTTAAGGTCTCTTCCAACCTGAACCATTCTGTGATTCTATGATTTAGTGTAGGAAAGCATACACTGTTTTGCAGTGGAAATTATATGGGTTATTGCTAGTTTATAAATAAAATTTGTAAAGAAAATATGATCGCAGAAACATCTGTTCAGTCAACCTTTAAGCAACAACAGCAAGGATGCTACACTAAAGAAAATACCCTTTCATTAAATAAATAGTTTTAAGTCATCATCTTGAATATTAAACATGGCCGGCTCACTTCAGAAACTGTGGAAAGAATTCAGAGAAGGGCACCAAAACTTGCATGAACCGTAAAAATTTTTCAAGAAAAATTACTGGATTTGAGCTTTTTAATCTATCAGAAAAATTAAAAGTGAAGAGAGTCAACTTTAATACAATCAACTTCTGTATTTCACACAATAGGCAACTAATCCATGGAAGTCTTTTGCATACTAAAAGTTAGCATTCGTTGCTGGCACTGTTTAACTGATATAAATAGAAGATGGTGGATGGATGTATCAAATGGATTGAAGTATTTATGGAAAATAAAAATGCCCCTTTTCAGTCTTATGCCAGCTAAGCTAAATAGAAATAGAGATATTTTATTTGACAGCTCTCCTAGTAATTGGCTATTATATGGTCTTTTACAAGCTTTATCTACGTGATCTGTTCCTTCCAGTTATCAAGGGTTAGTTCCACCTTTTTTGCTTTGATCTGATAGTGTTACCATATGGTACCACTCAGATTTGACTAAATGCTGAAAAATATAGCATCCTTGCTTAGCATCAAGTTGTGTAGCGGAAACGCTATCAGCAGAAATGCAGTCATTGTTTAACAGAATTTACAGATTTTTTGTGACAACTACAGATGCTTTTCCTTTTCTTACCTAAGTGCCTTCACACTCATTCTGTGTTACAGACTTGCCAACTGCTAGAGCATCCTTTTAGTTTGGTCCCATTTATCACAATCTCTTTGATTAGTAGTTGTATAAGTGGAAAAATTACTTTTAGATAGGTAGTGGCATACTTGAACAGTCAGTAGTATTCCTTAGGAAATGGAGAAACTTCCTCAATTATTTTCATACTAGAAATACATGCAAATTCATTTTAAAGTATTTTTCAGGTGGATAAAAGTTTAGTTTTATAATTGCCAACTATTACTTTGCAGTGAGGGCTCTAGCTGTGGAGAACCCCTTGACATAATTGGTTGCCAAGTCATTAGCCAAAGTAGTGAATAGGATAGTGATTGTTTTGCATTATTATAGAGAATTTAGGTTTTTATAAGTGCAAGCAGATCTTGTTAGAGTTTCTGAAGAATGTGTCAGTCAGAACATGAACAGTCCAGAGACTAACAATGGCACATATGGTGATAAGTTCTGTTCCACTTTTTAGTACCTCATCCATTTTATGATGGAAAATGTTGGTACAGAGAAAGTAATACTACTACTCTCTGCAACCATTCTGTATTTCCCAATGAGAATTTCTGTTTCTTGGGCTTAATGAGAAGTCTGTTCTACAGGGATGCCACACTTAGCCTCAAGGTAGAAAGTATCTACCTTGACTCTACTTGACATGCCTCAACCTGTCAACTGCTAGCAAAAAAGATGATGAGTGAGTAAGGATCCTTCCAGCCATCATGAAGCATAAGTGAGGGCAGATACAATGGATCTGTGTTTGATAACGATGGTTCCAGAAACAGAGAGAATGTGTCTGCAGTACAAGCAGAGCCAGAAGACAGCACAGTGCTCTGTGCTATGACATCCATTAAGATATTTTGAAACTAGTTGTAATCTAAGGGTTTAATTGCATGCAGGCGAGCTAAGCCAGTATCTTATGAAATCACAGTGTTTCTGAAGGCCATTCTGTCCAAATGAAGGGTTGTTTCGGATATGAATCATGAGCTGTGGTCAGTTGCACTAGATTGCATAGAGTGACTCCAGTGGAAAGCCATTTAGAGGCTAGAGGCCCGGAAGCTAGAATGCAAAGACTGACTTAAGAACTTGTCTTTGAAAGTAGAGGCTGGCAATTGGTCAGAAAAAAAATGCATGTAACAGCTCTTTCAGTTTTATTTTTAATGATGATGTAATAGGTGGAAATTTGATATGCCATCCTCTAGTTTTTTAAACAGTGAAACACTCTTGTTACTAATTTATTTTTAAATTTCTTTAGCATCTTTTATATATTGACATAGAAAATATGCCAAGGACAATTTATCTAGTCTTCTCTACACTAAGACAGAATAAACAATGTCCACTTGTCTTTAAATTGTCTGAAAGGTTTTTTGGCTGTTCAGTGATGGAGACTTCACAGCCTCTCTGAATAAGTCTAGTGCTTCATTGTTTTCGCTGATAGTTTTCTCCTCAGGGTCTGATCTGAATCTCTGTTGCTGCAATTGTGTCCCTTCCTCTTTCTTCAGTTTGGCATCTGAGATTACCTTGTCCCTGTTTCTTTTTCTTGAGAAGCTGCCCTTATTAATGCAGTCTTTGTAGATCTAGGACCTTAAATCTGTTCGCAGTCTCATTTATCTCCTTTGCATTTTGTACAGGTTCTGAGTTGCAACATTCAGAAGTGAACATATTACTCCAAATCAAGTCATAAGTAACAGCAAGGAGAGCAAAACTAATTTCTGTGTGTTTACACAGTACTCCTGTTTGTAACTTACAGTGTTGTGCTCATCTTTGCAGTTATACAGTAAGGTTGACATATATTCAGTTTGTGGTCAATCCATGTGCTCATAAGCCACAAATACTTTTCCACAGAAGGATTGCATAGCCACTTAATTTCTTCACTTTGTAGTTCTGTAGTTATGTATTACTACAAGAGTCTGAAACTTTGCCACTGCTGCAATGCGCTGCTTATCCCTAATGTTTCCAAAGTAATTCACAAAACCATAAAGGGAATTCTGAATTTAAGTTCTACATTCCAGTGTACTCAATCACTCTCTGACTAATATTATTTGCCAGTTACTTCCATCTTTTTATTATGCCTCTGAAATATAGCCTTCCAGTTGATAATAAATAAGCAATAGTTCCCTAAGTTCTGAGTAGTTCTGTGGTGACCAAATTACAATTTCTGTATCCTGGTTTTGCTTAAGAAAATGTTATGCATTGTTACAATCAAGTTATAAAACTTGAACTGCTTCTCTTCTATCACAAGGGCTATTATGCTGTCAGAGAGAAAACAGACTGATTTGACATGACCTATTCTTGACAAATCTGTATTGGCTGTTGCTCAACTCCTGCTTAACTTCCAAGCAGTTGTGTATAGTGTTATAGCTTACATGGTTGGCAGGGCTGGATTAACAGTTGGACTCGATGATCTTAAAGGTCTTTTCCAACCTAAATGGTCCTATGATTCTATCTTCTGCTTTAACCATTTCACCATTTCACCATTTAACCGTTTCACATATTTTCTGGAGCATGAAGATAAGGAGAAGAAGAAAGATACTTAAACATAGGCTTCTTGCGTCAACTCTGATGCGCTGTGGTATGTAGTCTAGTACCCAACTTTTCTTCAAAATGTTATAGGTCCCCTGTAGATTCTGAGTTGAGTCTGCCCAGAATGTGCCTAGGGCATCTCAAAAAAGAATCACTTGTCTGTGTGTAGGCCATAGAGTTCATCTAAAGCTGGCTAAATCTGTAAGTCCTTAGCTGCACTTACACCCTTCTTTAGACACAAGTGATACATATGTGTTATATATGTATAACTAGCATGTATAATTTTGTATTTGTCCACTTCACTACACTAAAATCCATTTTTTAACAGTTCTGAAATAGATTCATATCTGGCATTTTAACAGGCTAGTCCATCAAGCCCAGATGATTTGAATGCACTTAAGTAATATTTATTCAGCTCCTTGTTTGTTCAAGGTCAGTTCTTGCCCTTTTGCAATTGATACTAGTTGTTTTAAGCACTGCAATCCAGTAGATTTGTGGTGAAGATGTATGCAAAAGAAAAAAAAAAGGGAGTATGAACATTAGCTTTGTCTTTGTATCCCTCTAGTTTTTCCGTTGTGTTGCACAGTGGACTTTTTCTTTCACAATCTTCTTGCTCCTAATGTACTTACAGAATTACTTCTTCTGGAGTCGAATGTGTCCCTTTCCAACTGTGTCTGATTTTGGCCCATTATACCATGTTCTGCTGTGGTATTCTTGCTTAGTAAGTTGACTGGGTTTCCATTCTCTGCATGCTGTGAGGTTGACAGTGAGGTCCTGACTAAGACAATGTGGTCTTATTGTACAATCCCCATTCGTCCTTCACAGGAGGTTTTGCACTCCATGTGGTCAGCATTGTTTATTTAAAGAACTGTGAGGGTTTTTTAACTCCTTTATCACTAGCATCACATTCTTGGGGATTCTTACAACTAATTGTGCATTTATGAAAGTATGCCTTCTTGAAACACTTTTTTTTAAAATTTTGTTGTCATTTCTTCTTTTTTTTTTTTCGCAAACAAGCTTTAATCTTTTATATTGCTATCAGTCATATGAATTATCAGATCTCCATTCTGCCAATTAAGGCAAAATGTTGATTGTCAACTAAACCTTTCAAGTCCTCCTACGTACCATTTGTAGTTCTTGCATTAGTGTTCAACCGTCAAAGACTGAGATAAATGTACTGCTTTCATCACATTAGCCTCTACTTTAACTTGTTTTGGCAGTGGTCCACAGAACAGGATTTATTGTATTTGAGTTGTCCATACTATTGGGCTGTGTATATAAATACAGTGTTAAAATTTTGGAGAAATTAGCAAGTTTTTTTTTAGAGCATGTTCCTTTCCTCCATGAGGGCCATTTTCCATCTTTGCTTACCTATTGCCATATCTCTAAACCTTGGGGCATCACCACATGGGTGAAGATGCCAAAGCCATTCTGCCGATAGAACCTACTAAACCACCACTTCATTACAGAATCACAGAATATGCTGAG
>VZRE01012013.1:4994-27377 GCA_013396775.1 Cephalopterus ornatus
TTTAGTTTCATGACTATGCCTTCCACAGAACACTGCCTTAGTTCCTGTGTTAGGACAGCTGGGGAAATGTCTGGATTTTCCTCAAAGTAGAAATCCTGGGTTTATACTGTGCAGACTGTTGTAGATGCTTCAAGTAGCACTATTGTAGGTTCCCAAGAGCACAGAACTTTTGACTTGTTTAAGCAAACTAGCTTCTCCTACTCACCTTCAAAATCAGTGGAGTGTAAAGTACTCGTGCAAGGCTTTTTTTTTTTTTTAATTCTTTAATTGTTTTTGAATATCAAACTGTGAGTACTTGAGTTCAGTGATAACTCTTAGGATTTGATCTTTGAATATTTAATAACTTATAAGCCCTGGAGAAAAACAGGCATTATTTACCATGTTTTATCTCTTTAGGTGATCTGGAAGTTTTATTTCCATATCATTTTGTAGGATCAGTTCTCCTGGGTTAAAATAATCCGAACTGTGCTGAAGAGCTTCAGTGGAGATGAGTTTTGGAACATATCATCCCTGACCATGTTTAGAGAAGAGGCAGTGAAGCAGACTTAATGCAGTTAGAAAAAACTATAAACTTTTTAAATTGGCTAAATATAAGTTTTATTACAATAAATGAAGTATGTGCATGCTTTTTCAGGTAGAATTAAACTTCTGTATTACAAGTGTAACAGAATGTTAATATTTGCACAATCAAGTATTGAAGAAGTTACTGTAATAATGTAATGTTTATAAATACCTGATAAGAGATTCCATGTAAATTGAAGGTAGAACAAATACGCTTAATGCAGTATGCAAGTATTTTGCATTTTCTCTGGAGTGGTTCCAAGATAAAGTCAGTGGTTTGGATGTGATTTTGCTACGTTAATTCTGGAGGGTGCTGCTTTCCCTAGTAATACTGTGTTCCATGAAGCAGAAGCTGACTATTGTGAATGCAGTGAGAACTGGTAAAGCTAGGATTGATATCAAATCCTCAGCAGCTTTTTCGTAGCATTTTTTACACTGTTTCATTATCCTTCTAAATACATAAGGCTCTGGGAGTACCCCAGAACAACACAGATTATATGGTCCAATTTAGTTGGGTGTTAACATCACATCAGAGCAATGAGGCTGGTGAAGGGGCTCCACCACAAGTCCTGTGAGGAGAGGCTGAGGGAGCTGGGGTTGTTCAGTCTGGAGAAGAGGAGGCGCAGGGGAGACCTCATCATTCTCTACAACTACCTGAAAGGAGGTTGTAGCCAGGTGGGGGCAACCAGGCAACCTCTTGTCCCAGGCAACCAGCAGTAGGACAAGAGGGCACAGTCTTAAGCTGTGCCAGGGGAGGTTTAGGTTGGATATTAGGAAGAAATTTTTTACAGAGAGAATAATCAGGCATTGGAATGGGCTGCCCAGGGAGGTGGTGGGTTCACCATCCCTGGAGGTATTTAAGAAGAGACTGAATGTGGCACTTAGTGCCATAGTCTAGTAACTGTGGTGGTAGTGGATAAAGGGTTGGACTTGATGATCTCGGAGGTCTTTTCCAACCCAGTTGATTCTATGATCTGCATGGCCATACTGCCTACTTCAGCTTTGTCCTACAGTTAGTATTTATAGTGAGAGAGTACACTCCCTTTTTCATATCAGCTGAGGTACTAAACACATTACTATCTCTTGGAAGGCTTAATTTATGCATATAGTAGGTCTTCCTATTACATTAAAAAGTTATCTTTTGACAGACATTTTACCCTGTGAGTAGGCACAATTAAGTAGAAGCAAATAGTTTACTTTGGTGCACCTGGAGGAGGGTTTCTTCATTGTTAACTTAGGAATTGGGGGGGAGTGTGAAATATTTTTTTAGAAAAAACATTTTCCTGTTACAACTGGCCTTTTTGATTATTAGGTACCTGTTGATTTCATAACTCTTCCATCACCTAAGTTAATAGATCTTTCAGGTGCATGTTTAAAGTGTATATGCTTAAATGCTTCATGTAGTAGGTCTGGCTGTAGATGGACTCCTAAAGCAGGACTAAATTTTTTCCTTCGTGTTGATTCCAGCTTGTTTTGAATTAAAACATCGTCTGTTTTTTCCTGTACTTTTTGCCAGTCATGTACATTGTAATTTCTTTGTAGTTGTCTTCTGTAAAAGCAATCTAGTCTAGGGTGCTGTCATATAGATTATATAGAAATTTCATTATAGAATTATTTGAATGCTTTTAACTTCCATAATAGGCTTACTGAAAGTTAATTATATTGTGTTAAACAATCTAGAAAAGTGACATGCATCTTGTACAGGTGATCTTATGGCTCATTGTGTGCAGAAGGCTTCATTTTCTTCCTCTGATTTTTTAGGCCTTCTCCATCTTAAGGCCTGTCAAATTTGCATATTCAAAGATGAGAACTACATAAGTTTTGGGTTAAATGGTTGAAAGTTCCCTAGATTTACAGCTGTTTTAAGTAATACTATATCTTTTAAAGTGTTTTAATATGATGCAAATAGTAATGAGAGCTGTGGTGTGATATAAATAAGATTTAGCAGATGTCTTTCGGAATTTGTAATTAGGTAGCAATCATTAGTATTATTTTACTACTTGACACATGGAGAAACAAACAAACAGATACAATTTGGAATTAACATCTTTTGAAGGGGGTGTGAGGGGATATTTTTTACCTGGGTTTTATAGAAATTTCATACAAAAAAAGACTGCCTTAAAGTGTCTGGCATACAGTTTTCAGAGATTATTCTTTCCTCTCATAAGCCTAATTATAAAAATGCAGTGATGAACCTGTTTATACATATGGAAATTTTGGGGGTTAGTTGTCTGGAAAAAAAAAAAGACAAAATTACACATAAGAAAAAACCTATGATCTTTTTATCTCTTTGGGGAATTTTTTTTTTCATGTAAAAAACCCCAAAAAAACAACAAACCAGCAACCCTTTGTGTCTTTCCAGAGAGATGCATTTTCCCAGATATCTTTGCCTCACATATTTTCATGAGATTTTATCTTTCCAATGTCTTTTCCAGATTCTAAGTGGACCAGGACTGAGTTAGTTGAACAGCAACTGCTGAAGTTTGACAGCAATCATTCTCTTCTATTAATGTAGATGTAGCTTATACTTCTTGTCCCTAAATGCCACTAAATACATGATTCCTGTACCAATTTAATAAAAAAGTTTCCCCCTTTGTGTGCTGTGGCCATACGTAAAGGTGTGATGCTAATACCTAGCTAAACTGGACCGCATAACCTGTGTTGTTCTGGGTTACTCCCAGAGTCTTACTTAGAAAGATAAGGAAACAGTGCAAAAGATGGTAGGAAAAAGCTGCTGAGGATTTGATATCAATCCTGGCTTTATTGGTTCTCACTGCATTCACAATAGCCAACAGCTGCTTCATGGAACACATGTATGGCCATCACACCTACTTCAGCCTTGCCTACTAGTATTTACAGTGAGAGAGTATGTTTTCTTTTTTCCCCACTAAAAGGAGGTTGAAACATAGTAATTGGCATTAGTTTTTTGAAGTTACCTGTTCTTTTACTTCTGTTAGGCATTTATAGGGTCCTGTGCAACCTCTGCTGATGTCTGTGTTATCTATGGATTATGGACATAACTTTCAAGAACAATTCCAGCAGTGTTCTGCCTTTCATGCAAAGATACCAACAATAAGCTGGTTCTTGGCCAGAGAAGGGTCTCAATTGCTTCCTCTAGTGTTTAAAGCATCTGCAGTCTGTATCATGTTATCTTTAGCCAAATATATATGAAGAAAACAAATGCCAGTAGGTAGTGGACTGCTGCAGAGTGCATTATTTTCTGGCCATCCCATGATGTTTCATTTTGAACCAGTATTCCCTGCAAGTGAATTTCCATACTGTCAGTAATGACTATTGTGTTAACAAAGTCCTTGAATGACTCAAAATGGGTGTTCTTGGGCCTTAATATTGATACAGGTATTCTTTAGAGAAATTTTGTAAATGGATTACATCAGGCTACTAAAGGAGCAGGCTTCAGTTTCAAATGCCTTATGAAATGACATTTCTACTTTAAAAAAATACTGTGGATTTTTTTTTACATTAGGATTTTTAAACTGATCTCTCTAAAAGGTCAAATTTAATCTTTTGCTTAATGGGCCAGTTGGCTTCTTGTCTACTATGTGCTTCATTTGCTATGAATAAGATAAATGAATTCTATTAATACGAAACCAGCTGCTTCATGAATATTGTCTTTACTACATTGGAAAATATGATACTGTGGTCACTGAACTTGTACGGATCTCTTGGGTTTTCATGGGCAGAAGTGCTACAGCAATTTGCTGTTTCCTGTAATAGTAAATAACTTTGTATTCATCCTCTGCAAAAAATACAGAGGACAATGCAGTCCTTCTTTCTACTGAATGATAAGTAAAACAGTGCTAGGTATTTGCCTTTGTTTTTTCCTGTACTCTGAAAACTAATTATAGATAAATTGGGAATTTAGGAGAATTTGGAATCATGGATTTCCTTTATTAAATCCAGTCTCCTGCTAGTATTACATCATGTAATGCCTACTTGTCAAGCTCTATTTTAAAAACAATTTTTATCCTTACTATTTCTGCTAAAAGGCCATTCTAGAACCTTGTTACTCTAAGAGTTGGTTAACTCATTAAAAATAAATTTAATCTGGATATTCAGACTTGCTTATGCTCATTTTCCTTTCACTCAACATTTCTGCACTGTTGTTGATTTGGATTTGCTTGGTGAATAATGACATCCTTTTGCTAGACTGAACAAGCTGTTCTCATCCTTTCTTCTAAGAGTTTCTCTGGTCATTTTAGCAGCTCTTTTCTAAGCCTTTTTGAATTCACTTTTAAGTGTTCAAGAGCTTAGACGTAAAAGTCGGGTAAACAAAAGTAGCATAACATTCTTCACAAGTTTGATAATTCCTGATGATATTCTGTGAGAACATCAACCATTAAATGAAATCAGTGTTTGTGGTCTTCTGTTGACAGTGTGGTGCTATGGATTCCTCAAGTGTATAATTAAAGGTGAAAAAGTCTCAGGATCTTATAAGCAATAGCAAGTGAATATTAAACTGAAGAAAAATAACTTGACCTTCTTCCATATTAATATGGAATTGAAGTACTGTTGGGAAGTAATATAACCTCCCATTGGCACTCTGTGAAGTGCAAATGACTTTCATTAGAAAGATATATTTCACAGCATGTTATGAGCTCCGGGCTGTGCTACAGTATAGTTTTTCAGATTATTTAGAAGTTATCAATTTAAATCACTTCCCTCTCATGAGTTATGCAACTTGTATTTCACAGGACACAAAAGCTTAAACATGTTGCTGCACTGGTGTTTTGCTTAATATAGTTCAGCATGGGAAAAGAGTATGGAAATGTTGTATGGCTTAAGAAATCTTATCGTCTTTTGGCTCAATATTCAAAGCATAATACAAGGTGCTGCAGTGCCTGGGTCATATAGTTCATTCTACTATTGATATTACTTGGTATTTTGAGGTTGCTTAAAGAAGAGAGGTTTGCATGTCAGATGTGGATTGTACTATCTGTTTGCAAAGGTATCTTGCTCTCTGAAAGATTATGTCAGTGGAAGTACGTATCACCAACAGGATTATTTTCCTTCCTTAAAGAGCCTTTAAGTCAAACAAACATCATGAAAATTAAAACAGGTAACAATAAGGAGAATCAATTTGTGATTTTGCCAAGAAAGGTTGGACCAGGTGATTCTTAGAGCCCCTTCAACCTGGTATTCTATGAATCTGTGATTTGATCCCATAGAACCATCTGTGTCTGACATGAGGTCAGCTTCTGGCGTCTTCTCAGAGAAGCCACCTCTACAGCCCTCCTCCCCCTCCTACCAAAACCTTGCAATATAAACCCAATATGGCTCCTCTCCAAGTACTTCCAGTGCTTCTGTCTTTGGAAGAGAACCCTTTTGGTTCCTCTTTGATGACTGCTTAAAAATTGTTTTGGTGGTGATGGTGCAGCCAAGTGAATTTATGAAAAGAAAAGAACAGGGAAACGAATTATTTAAAAGCTGGCAAGGCTTTTTATTCTTTTACAGTGCATCCTAGACGAGATGGTCATTCAGTTGACCTGTTTAGACTTCTTTTAAGGATACAGTTTTTTTATGATGACCTCATCCTGCTGCTTTGTGCAAAAAAATACTTGAGCAAGAACCTAGTTGCTTCTAGAAAATTATCAAGTAAAAAAATCATCTTCACTCTTCTTCCCGAAGTCCTCACCCTTGCCAATGTCTCACCACCATTCAAAAAGAGCACAAATCCTCAGTAAAACAAGCAATATATGGGATAAGTTTCATAGTTAAGACATTTCCTTTTGAGTCAACTGAGTTCCTTGTTTGCTAATTGGAAGTGGATAAGAAAGGATAACTGTATATATATATTTTTTCTGCTGTAATAACTTGATTGATTTCAAGTGGCCAAATGTCAGTGTAAGTATTTTTGGATCAGTTATTAAAAGCTGCAGTTTTTAAAAGAGCAGATCATATTTAAATGAAGCCCAGAGAGATTTACAATGTTGTGATGGTATGTGTTGGTGTTCCAAAGCCTTCCTAGATTACCGGTGCTGTCAAGGGCTTAGGAACTTTGGGACCACTGCCATTAGTAAAGTTTACATTCCTCTTTAAGTCCATTACATCCATCTTCTCACCCTTTTCTGTCTTACCTTGTTTGCCTTTAACTTTTGTTTACAAATGATGATGAGGAATAGAGGTAGGGAGAACACAAGAACTTGGCTTCCTCGGAATTTACTATTTGTATAAACTGTTATTTTAAATCCATGAATATTGTAGAGGGGTGATTTTCCTCTAAGGCTAAAATTACTTAAAAGTTGCAGAAAGCATGCAGGAGAAATTTGCTGCTTTGAAAAAGATTGCTCTTAGCCTGAGATTATGTATTAAAAAAATTGTTCCCTTGAACCTTCTCATGTCTAGAACTCTGAGTTCCATTAAAACCAGGTGTACATTGAAGAAATACCTTTCCCTTGCCCCTCTTGTGAATCACAAGTTAGCCTACATATACAGGGAAGCTAGAGAGCTATGTAGCTTACCTGCTGGGAAACTTTAAAATAAGTAGGACTTGAACTTTACTGTAGGAGAGATAAAATTCCCTCATTCTGAGGAAAAGCAGAAATTATGAGAACATTTGAGAAACTGCTACTGCTGAAATCATGTATGTGTAAAAATACATTCATAGGGTATTGACAAAAATTTTACCTGCTAGGTAAATATAAATTATTTATAAAATATTTTATCTTTAGGATGGGTATTTAGAAAAGGTTTTTCACCCAAAGAGTGGTTGGGCACTGTAACAGGTTCGTCAGGGAAGTGGTTATGGTACCGAGCCTGCCAGAGTTCAAGAAGTGCTTGGACAATGCTCTGGGGCACATGTGATTCTTGGGGATGGCCCAGTGCAGGGCCAGAAGTTGGACTCAGTGACCTTTGTGGGTCCCTTCCAACTCAGGGTATTCTATGACACTGTACTAAGTCGCATACTTCTATGAAGAATCTGTTTTAGTATAGAAAAAAAATGAACTAAATACCTTAATAAAAAAATATAGTTAGCTTATAATAAAAATTTTGGTTTGCTCTGTGTATTCAGAGATGCTTTTGTGAATCTTGTCTCCTGGTAACTGTTATTAGTATAAAAGTCAGTGTCTTCGAGAGTTAGGGTTTGGCATTTTACGTATCTTATGGGTTGGTTTCTTCGTCTGAGTTGTGCTTTGAGGAGCCAGAGAGTGGGGACCAGGCAGAGGTCCAATAGTACAAAACAGACCCAAGGAAAAAAAATTCCTGCTTTCGGTTGGTATCAGATCTGGTTAAACAGGAGCTGGTTTAAATCACAACAAAATAGGTGGGGTTAAATAATCCATGGGAATAATAATTTTTGATTAACCACTTGCACTTTTGATTAACATACTTTTACTGAAATTTAATGTGGCTAGTACTAGTTCTTCTCTCCTCATTTTTTTTTCCTTTTTTTTTCTTTTTCCCAGTTTCAGCATATTATTGACCAAGCCTGCTGGTAAAACTAGGGAAAAATAGTACAGTTTGGTAAGCATCATGAATGCCTGAGATGGTTTTTGACTCAAAAATCGCCCTCTAGGAATTACTGACTGGTTTTATTGTAGGGATTGGATATTAGAGAGTGTTACCTTAATTTGATACATTTGTTGATGTGCAATCCAACAACTGAAGTAGCAATGAAGTAAATACACTTCATCTTCTCAACTTCGTTTCCTCTTGACAATTTTTGTTTTTAAAAAGCGTGATGAGACTTCTGTGTTGGAAAACATGCTTCTCTTTTTTGAGAGTTGAAAATTATTGGACTTGCATAATGTATTCGGGGACGTTTTCAACAAGTCAAGAGATAGCAAATGTGGCCTGCAGGGTAGTTAGTGCTGACTATGGAAAGTAGGTGGTTGATGGAGGAGAAAGATGAGTACATTTAATAAGGTGAACATGGGCTTGCAGACTGACAGGTGCCAGAAATGTATGATATCTGCAAATATAATTTGAAGGGGTTTGTGGATATTTTTTTGCATTTATAGGTGTTGAGTCTGGTCCTGCTGTTTGTTTTCAGGAGAGTGCTGAGAGACCTTTTGAACATTTTGAGAGCATATGACAATGCTCTAGCTCCTTGAAAACCACAAACACCACCAAGCATATGGGGTTTTATGTCATTGCTTAATCAGAAGAGAAAGTTAAAGATTTCTTTATATCACAGGAAAAAATATTGATGGAAAGTTTCTCTAAGAGACCAAGGTATTTGAAGATTCAAGTGTTGGCAGAAGCTATACAAATTAAGATTAGAAACAGGCAACTGCGAAGTTAGTAAGATACTTTCTTAAGACTATTAAGTCTTTAGACTTCTTAAGAAAGTAATGGACTTTTCATTGCTGGAAATGCTTAAATTGTTTGGATTTCCACCCCCCCCAAAATGCAGTCAGGTTCACTTATACCTTTTGGATTTGAAGTATTAAGTCCTGAAACTCCTGTTCAGGGTAGCAAGGCTTGTTGACTGCAGTGCTTTTTTCTTGCCTTAAAAAGAAATGTTGTCAGTCTACTTTCAAGTCTTCAGTTTACATTACTTGAATGTACATGTGTAAGTGAAACGTTGGAATCTGGGGAGAATACATCCTTAAGACATTTTACAGTTTAATGTTTTTCATGTTTAAAAACCCTTCAAGTGAGGCCTCAGATAGTTCCTTCTGATATCTTCCTTACTTTGCTATCATCATTGTGATTTGAAATGGAGGTGCTATGCTGTAATAACAGTCTTGATGGGATGTTTTTGGTTTGGTTTTTTTGTTTTGTTTTTGGGTTTTTTTTCTTTTTCTTCTTTTCCCCTTCTTAGTTTTGAGTACTAGACTGTATGGCTTATTTTAGTGTATATACATGCCTGTGCAAATACACATTGAAACAAAACCAAACAGTTGAAGGTGGTAATACTTCCTTTATTTTCATATATACAGGTGCTAAATAAATGTTCAGTTCAAGTTGCTGTGTTACAGGTATGTAAAGATAGTAAACCTAACATTTTTGAAAAATCCTTAATGTTAGGAAAGTGGGATTAATAGCTTAGCTTTGTGAGGCTGAGACGTAGGTTGTCTGAAGTACTTCAAGCATCTTGAAATTCTCGTAGTTCTCATATATACATTGTTTTGTCCTCTGTTACCATGACTAGTTTAATTGAAAAATACACAGATAACACTGACATAAAAAAAACGGAGGTGTGTCTCCAAGCAAATTCTTGTAGGCATAAATGTAAGCTTAGCAATAGACTTCATGAAGTTTTCTCACAAGTACAGTCAGTATGGTTGGCTTTTTGCTATGTGAACTTAGGGCTGCAGTATCTTCATGCTGTTTGGGAACCTAAGGTCAAATGAGAAATCCAAAATATTTCATTTTATGAAGAGGCGTTTAGGCACAGCAGTACATTTCCTGTTTACATAGCCAAATCTTCTTTGTATGCTGAGAGATTTCCTGATACACTTATGCAGAATTTTTGAGTTTGCACTTGAAGCTGTAGTTTCTGTTGCTTAGCTGGTTGAAGATGCCATCATCTGCACCCTAACCTGTATGACACAACTCATTTTCCTGTGGGGAAGGGAACTCATATGATGTTCATATGAGTCCTGTCACCATCTGTCTATCCCCACATTGCAGGATTGAAGATGAAAATGTTAAGGCCATGTTTAAGAAATTTGTTAGCATTTCTTTGTTCAGATTTAATTGGGAAGCAAAAAAATACAAGTTTTACAACAGGTAGTTTTTCATCATTCTTTTTCCCCTGTACTCCAAGAGACAAATTGGTCTCTGGACTAAGTAAATTTAACCCACGAATTCACAGTATCTATTCCCTGTCTTTGCTGCCCTACAACCTAAGAACTTCTATTTTTTTAATATTCTTGTACAGTATTGATTACTGTACATAATTCTGCTCTTTCTGTTTAGTGCCTTCTCTGTGAAGTTGAAATACAACAGGTTAAAATGTGATTATTATTATTTTATTTGTGTTGCCATGGCACAGCAATGATGAAATTCCTTGTTTTGTTGATTCAGTTTGTTTTACTCTTGTCTCTTAATGCAGCAGATCCCAAATCTCCCTGGGAGTGGTAATCATTTTAAATTTATTAAAATAACACTGCAAATCACACCTCTTTTTTTTCCTCACCAGCTTTCTGGCAGTTCCCAAATCATTTATCAGTAAAATATGCGCTATGCTGTCAGAACTCATCATCATTGGCACTCCAGAGCCTCTTTGATGTTTTCTGTGAGAAGCCAAAGTTGTCAATGCACCTTGAGACTTCAAAACTATTTTGCCGTAAAAACTCGCGTCTACTTTTGTCACTTGTCTTGAGGAGTCATTATGAACCACTGAGTACTGTGTTGCTGGGACAAGGATCAATCTCGCAATGTTTTCTTGAACGTTTAATGTATCCAGAGCAATTGATGATATTTTGATAAACACTTTGTAAATTAAAATGGCACTTAAACAACAGTGTGTTTGTACGGATGGACTGAAACACAAGACAGCAGTGTTACTCTTACAAGAGAACACTAGTGGGTCGGAGTGTGACATTTCAGTGGCTTCATACTTCATTTTGTTTGATTGTTCTTTTTAAAACATATTAAGTGATTTAAATCTTGATGCCCCCTGCCCCTTTGTGGGGTATGCAGGATGGGCTGAGTGCAGGAGCAGAGACTATGAGGTTTTGTACCAGTGGGCATTGGAGTTTCTGCGTATCAAATCCTGCGTCTGGATTCTTGGCAGACATCCAAACTGGAGCAGTTGTCTGCAGAGTTCTTGCTTTCTTCTTGTCACAGTTGTCCCACAGTAAAATAAAACCTGTGATTTGGGGAGATTTGTCTTTAACTTCTGTCCGTCTTTATAACTAGCACTTTGTCTTTTACAGTATATAAGCAGGTGTTGAGTAATTTAAGCATCCGTTAAGTGTTATGGGGGATTTCACTTCCATCTCAGTTTCTGCTTATATCTTTAGTTAAAAATAAAAAAAAAGTTATTATCTATAAAAGTGTTAAATATGCTTTTATAATTTGAATTACTGTTTGAATTTGTTTGATTTGGATACTTATAATACAGGCATTTTTTAGTGTAGGAGAGGGACCTAAAAACAGTTGATTAGTGTATTTTATTAAGATAGCATTGGAGTTCAGCATTTCTTTTCTGAAGCTAAACAGATTATTCAGATAATATCTACTATCACTGCAGTAGAACTTCTCATGTTACTGTGTGTCATACTGTCCAGTAGAAATTTTGTCATAATGTTTTGTTAAACTTCATTAAAAGTGCATTGGCTCTTTAGATGTGAAGTCTGATACTCCATTAGCTCCTCATTCATTCTAATGTAAGGACTGCGTTTATGCCTCCTGGAGAAATTTAGGGTGAGGGATTTATGGTGAGATCCAGATGTCTGACATGGAATTTGGTCTCTCCTAAAAGGATGTCAAGGATATGAAAAGTTTTTTTGTTTGTTTGTTTTAAACACCCAAAAAACATAAAGTGATAAGACCCTTCTGCAATTTGTTCCCAGTGGAACAAATTAATGTAGTCAGTAATTAAGTCCTATTATTACCGAAATACAGGTTTTGGATCTTGTGAGCTTATTTAACTTTAGAGATATGTCAGCCTCTCTGCAGTCTCAGCAGAGCCAGGCACTATGCCTTCAGATCTCCAGACTAAAAAAGACCAGTCAGTGACCCTCACAGAAGTACTTGGCTTCTAAAATATGTCAGACAAGGAGCATCTTTAAATTGTGGTGGCCTTTTGCTAAAGTTCCTCCAAGTGTCCTCAAATAACCCCTTATCAGAAAGGGCTTTATCTAACCTGGGTCAGAATTCCAGGTGTCCTGTTAGACTCCAGAGCAGTCTGTGACAGCGAACGATTTAAGTGTTCGCTGCAGGGGCAAAAGTGCATCCTTTGTTGTATGCCTGCTGCTCGGTTATTTGTTCTATTAGAAATAGTAACTGTGGCCTGTATCCATTGCCTGACCTGTTCATCTGGGTTTGAATTTTTTTTTTTTAAGACCTTTCTTTTCTTTCTTTCTTGCATGTTTTGTTCCCCAATTTCTCAGAAAAGTTCTAGTCTAGCTTGTTTCTGCTTTTAAGTAATCAAATCTATCACTCCGGTTGTCCTTTGTCAACCTTCTTTGTGCCTTCTTTGTGGTAACTGTGCCCATTCTGTGTTGGATTGCAAGAAACTTCATGGAATATTCTAGGTGTGAATGCATCAAATAATAATTTCTGCTTTGTGCTTTCTTTCTCTACTAGGCCTTAGTATTTCTTACTGTCAACCTGATGGTTGAGTTGATGCTATAAAATAAATGTCTACAGTGATTCCAAGATCTTTACAGGAGAATTAAAGCTAATGTAAATACCATCACTATGTGGATATAATTATTTTTTTCTATGTGCATTAGCGTGCGTTTCCTAAATGTAATTTTCCTCTATCTCCTCACTTCCTTGAGGTTGTAACATTCCTTCTGCTGTTTTTCAAGAAGGGAAAAAGTGAAAGCCGATTATAAACACCTGTATCGGCAGCAGAATATGTTACTCAGTGTTAACACCCTTTTTCAAATCTGATCTCTAGATTTTATGATGGCTCTGATAAATAGTAAGCTCCTATAAGATTCAGAAAGGAAATATTTGGCAGGAAAAAGAAATGTTAATAGTGACAATGCAGAAGATGTGCTAAAGTTTGGTTCTGTTATAAGAAACTGCTGCAAGTGAGTTAAGTACTTGTTACTGCCTTCATGCACTGGCAGTTGTGAAACCAGTTTGATTGGTCCATCCTGTAAGATTCAAGATTATTGAATATTTTACTGGCTTAAAGCCCACATCCTCTTGTATTTCTTTCAAGATAAATAGTTTCACACAGCTGGAATATGCACTTTGCTGACTTCAGTACTCAGCAAAACTGAAGCTTTAAAAGAAGAGTCTTCTGCTACCTCTACAGCTCTACTACTATCCTACCTTGGTCTTTAAATGAACAGATTTGTTTGGACTGTAAAATATTATGAGGCTTGTGTAGATTACTAATGAAATTTTCAGGTGTATAAAAGAGCAAGGGCTAAAAGCTCTTGAATTCTCACTTGAATGTGATTTTTTAGAGATATATATCTCTTCACTCAAAAAGCTGTTGTGCAAGTATCCCCAGGTATCCCTTTTTTTATTTTTACCATCCAAGTGAGTTATGTCCATGTCCAGGAATAGTCTTTGTTAATGTCTTACTGCTTTGGCTGTTTCTAGTACTGTGTGGTTTTGGGGTTTTTTGCTTTTATCAATGAGTAGAAACACTTCCTCTCAATACCAATTCCAATTTATAAAGTTTTTTAGGGGAAGATGTGGAATCTTTTTGAAGCTGTTGTCAGACATCTCTTCTGCTGATTGTGAGTGTGAGAGCTCTAGGCAGCCACCTTTCATCATAGAATCATTGAATGGTTTGGGTTGGAAGGGACCTTTAAGATCATCTAGTTTCAGCCCCCCTACCATTAATGTTTACCCTTCTGATTGATTTTTTATTACACTGAATGCCACCAAAGGGGAAGTCTATTCTCTGTAGATTATGAATTCAAATGAAGGCAATAAAAACAGTTACTGTGAAAAGCCATTGTCCAGGGAAGTAGGTTTTTGGAAAGTAAGATGAGCGTAGCACAGAAAAATAATTTTGTCCTCTGTGTTTGTTGGAGAGGTTTTGAACTAACACAATGTTCCTAGAAGTTGCAGAGGGAAACTCAGTGCTAGTCTGCTAGTCTTACAGTTTGAAAATGGAAGGATACTAAAAAAGTTAGCCTGAGAGGAGTTCAAGAAGAAAGGATAATCTTTGGGCCTTCTAAACCAACGAGAAAAAAATCAGTTGGGTTCGGTATTCAAGGTTCCAGACAAAGGGGAGAAGGAAAAACCATCTTGGATACTAGAGTTTGCTCAAACCCGACAGTTCAGGAAATAATAATCATGATAGTACAACCTGCTATTTTAGTAAATCATATCCATATTTCTTCTGTGTTTTCAGCAAAAGGTTAGACTTCCCTCCCCCCTCCATTCCCACTTCAGAATTTATTCTCAGGACTTGCTCTCCTTTTCAAAATACAGTCCCAAAGAAGGATTATATAAATTATGCCTTATGTGGAAAAATATGTTTTAGTAATTCTGTGCTTTAAAATATGCCAGGCTTTTGCCATACCTTTGGGCATGAACACCTAGAAGATGATCAATGATACGTAGTAAATTTCCCTATTATGGCCTTTAGCTGTACCACTAGAATTTTTTATTTTTTTAAGGTGTCAGGATCTTGTGCTGTTAGATATTTACTAGCTCTGCTCTTTTGTTTGTTTCTTTTTTTAAAATTGAAAATTCCATAGCAAAAAGACCAATCCTAGAATATGAGGAAAACATGTTCTACAAAGGATGGAAATTTTTATCAAAGTTAAATTTCAAACATAAACACAATTATGTTATAAAAATGCTCCGTAACTTGTGCATACAGATTCCTTTAATGCTGAGTGAAATTATTGAAGGAAATTTTTTTAAGGCCAGGTACTAAAGAAATATTCTGTCCATCACTTTTTAGTACAGACCATATACTGTGTCTCCAGTATCTCTGAAGTTGTTACAGCAATCTTCATTCTACGCATTATTTCCTGCTAATATTAGATCTATCATTCTGTTACTGTACACTTCTTATGAAAAGGAAAAAGGATCTTTTATTTTTTCAGTTTATCTTTTGTTACCTTGAATGTTGCAAAGCCTGTAGCATTTAATTTCCAAATAACCTGTGTCAGTGATAAGTTTGATCAGGAATAGTTCTACTGGGCCCTACAAGGATATATTGGGTAACTACTGGTTTAGACTATTGCAGTAAATGTACTCTTATTTAATTTTTCTTCCAATAATCATTTACACATATACTTGAAAGTTATCAGGGTTTCAACCTGTAAGTCGTTATTCCAAGCCAGAATCTCTTAAGCCCTACTGCTTTGCCTGTCTGTGGAGAGATGATAAAAAGCAGAATATGACTATTATGCACATCCAGAGACATGTTCTGTTTTTTCATTCAGTAAGACAAAAATATGAATTTTAAAATATTTTTTTTAGATATATTTTGGGAAGCTATATACCAACTAGTAAAGTTAGCAGCTGCATAATCTTTTAGCTACTTGGGTAATTCAGTGCAAGACGACTTCTTAATTTGAAAACGTTACTAAATTTTGCTGCTAAAGCTAAACTTGTGAGGGTTATTATTGGATTTTGTTTTGCTTTGAGGGAAGAGAAGTTTCATTTTTCATGTTAGAAATAGGAGGAGGAAGGAATGGCACCAAAAAAAAGGAAACTTGAGTGTGCAGAAAAACTGGCACTGTAAGTCCTAGTTTTTGTTTGACTTAGTTGTTGTTCTGTTTCTTAGTAACTGTGTACAAATCTTGGTGGTCTCCAAAACCAACAGGAAAGTAATTCTCAATGAGACTGTTTGTGTCAAACTTCATATCGGTTCTCTCATCTATAGTATTTACAATCACTGCTTCCCACACTAAATTTGAGAGCAGTCTTTACCCATCTTTATCCAGTTTATAATTAATATTCCACAGTGATATTTTTTTATTTTCTCTTCCGGTCATTATGGAGATTGACAGCAGGACACGCAAGATTAACTTATATATTTAGCTTGAGGTTATGATATCAAAGTTAAGCTTATAAGCTATTTGTCTGCTAAGTAATGAGTGCAACCAGCTTGCACTGAGGTAGCTCCGATTATTATCAGTGTTCTGGGCTCTTGTCTGTGCAGAGTGGATCCCAGGAGTATTGTTTTCTATTGGAAGGTGCTTATAAAAGGATTTAGCAAGCCTGTCTTTGTGAATAATTGGCTTGATAAGAGATGTTATGGTACATTGTATGTTTAGGGAGCCGGAGGATCAGAGTCCTTAATAGCTGAGCTATTAAAACAGTCAGCAGAAGTCATTATGATCTCTCTTGACTATGTGTAGATTGGAGGTCTTTAATTCAAAACCAATTAACAGAATAGAATTGACTTCTTTGGAGAAACTATGTATTGCATTGCATATTAGAGCCAAAGATATCTGTAAAAGCACCTGCTTATTGGTCGCTATAACGTTAAATAAAAGAATTAAAAATAATAAACATCACACCCCCTCCTCCTCCCTCCTTCTTCCCCCCCTACTTATTGCTATGTTTTTTTCCTCTTGCAGATGATATTTTCATGTGCTCTGTTTGCTTATGTCAAGGAAGCTAACATGAAGGGTTTGGGAAGAAGGTGTTTTACTTGGTTATTTATGCAGTCTCTTGAGTAATTGAAAGACCACAGACTGTTCATTGATTCATATTTGTGTACGTGTTCAACTGCAGATGAAAAAGGATTACAGTCAAGAGACATGGATCTCTGAGAGGACCATCCATTGCAGTTAAAGCATTTTACATGCTCACAGAAAGAAAAAATACTACATTTAGAAAGTAATGTCCAAAATCCAGACTATCAGTTTGTGCTCTGTTCATTTGGTTCGTATTGCTCATTGTAAACAACAAATGTTTCCTAGACAAACTGTAACTTTTTGTCCTACAGAGAATTCTAGTTACATTTTAAAAGGAATTGATGGTTTCAGAATTGTGTCCAGTTAGAGAGCTTGTTTGGTTTTAAGCTTGCTAAGAATTCCCATGTTTTTTGCAAAGTATCATTTCATGGAAAAGTTTCCACTTGTATTAAACAGAGGCTAGAGAAGTCAACATGGTAAGTTCTGCTGGGCATTTGAAATGGAATCTACAACTCCATTAAGCCACTTGTCATTGAGAAAAGGGAGAGCAGGAAGCTGTGGTGGAATGAAAATCTGTGAAGCCAACGAAATGTGAGCCATGCAAAGCTGGTGCTCCAAGTGCAACTTCTTACAGCATACTGGAGAGAAAATAATATTATGGTGATGTCAGGGACATTCTGCAGTCAGTCTTTGGATAAAAATACAGTTTTAGGGTTAAACACCAAATTTTGCGTTAGGAATCCTTTAATATAAAATAACTCGTTCAGGCTCAATGTGTTCCTATTTTTTTTTCTTCATTCTCAAGCTGAGTGGATGTTTTCCAAGAGTTTTGTTATCAGATATTTCAGTGTTGTATCTTTCAAGAAAGATTTTTTTTCCCATTTCTCTTGGAGAAAACCTGCCTAGGCTTCCTCTAGAACTCTTATGCAAAGAAACTTTTATGCAAACAAAGAGACTCTCTATTTCCTGTCTCTTCAATATTTCCCTAGACATTGATTCTTGAGATTGATCTGTGATGAAGTTAGATTGAAATCTTAATTAGAATTAATCATAGTGGGAATTCATATGTTTTTAAAAAAGAGGAATAACATCCTGCAGCACCTGAAAACTGATGAAAATATTTTATATGCAAAAATCTTATATTAAAATTATTCAAATGTAAACTGTTCTGATTAAGAAACATCAGAGTTTAATTGTGACAACCTTTATAGTTCTGTCTTGGTTTTGTTTCAGTTTTCTTTTGTTTCTGTTTTTGGTTTTATTTTTTTTTAAGGATGCTTGAACTAAAGTTTATCAAGTGACTGTTAAGCAAGCAAGCATGTTTGTGTGGGGGGTGTTTCTTGTTTTCCTGGAGAATGACTTGAATAGAAAGCACAACTGCTGTGACTGGAGTAAGCAGGCATTCTGTAGGGGCTGCATTGTATGGATAAAAATAATGTTGTGCTGCTTATTTTTTTTATTTTTAATGATATTAGGGTTTTCTTCTCTCCTTTTAATATAAAACTATTTTTTAAAATTATGCTTCCTTGGAAGAAAGAAGTTGCAGAAGTCTCCTTTGTAGAGATGGGGAAGTGTGGGGAGCTGCACTGTTTGCAGCTCTGGTTAGCATCTCCTGGTCTGATGGAATGGCATCTGGAATAATGTGCATGAAGTAGGGACCAACAAGGCCTAATCACCATTTTGGTATGTGTGGCCTTAGGCAGTCTTGCTTTCGTCATCTCCATCTATCAAATAGGTGGATATGACATAGAAATGTACTTCTTTTACTCTTTCTAGATTTGGCTAGCCTGAGAACTGAGATAACTCTGTGTTTATTACTAGACTTGGATGGTATGCAGTGAGCAATTGTGGGAAAAGGAGAGAGTAATACTGCACTCTGAGTTAAAAAACAAGCATGAATAGAAGTCCACATAGTGATTGCCCTTGTGCTAAGAACTAGGTTAGGAAAAGTTTTGAAGGAGGAGAGTGAAGATAATAAATGTGTGTAAGAAGTAAAGCTGTATAATCAGTCTTCATTCAAGCTATTTGGGCTGGATAGCCCAAATCAACTTTTTGTCAGCTATTTATTTAATAATACAGTTATTTTTACTGTTAAAAGTTACACTTACTTTACCTCATAGCACAGATCACTAAACAAATCCTTGCTGGGAGAATTACAGCCTTATAAGATAACTAAAGGCATAATGGTCCACCTCCTCCCGTTTTGGAGCAGCTGAAGATGATACGACTTTCATCTTCCCATCATTGCTTGTACACTGGAGAACATCTCCTGTGGTTCAGCCAGCAAGATAAAATATTTTCGTGATCCTTAATTTTGTAGTGTGAACACAGCTGCTTCTCCTTTGTTTTTGTCTGTTGCTAAAAAACATGACCCTTGATACGTGGCTAAAGAGGGCTTACCCCAGTGGCATATCAGCTCATCCATGGGAGTGATAACCTCCTACTAGCAGATGGTGGTGATCAGCTAACGGTGTCTTGAGACATGCAAGCTATTGCAAAATATATATGTTCAAGTCTTCCTACAAAGAGCATAAATGAGTGCGTGGAGTCAGACATGAAGCTTATCCGGTGTTGCATCCTGTCTTTAGATACGAGTGAGTGCTTTGCTGTGAATTGTGTTTTTCTCTCATGCACAGCACTGACTGCCCAGGGTAGAGAATAACAGCAGGAAGAACCTAGTGATGCTTCCACTGCCTCCAGTGGTTTGGGGCTTGAAGATTTCCTGAGCATGGGGTTAGTTATATCTTTAATAGCTCTCAGTGGATTTTTCTTCTGTGAACTTATCTAGTCCTTTTTCAAACCCACATACTTTTTTTTATCCACAGCATCCGGTGGTAGGGAGATTCATTATTTAACTACACATTTTAAGAAAAAGCATCTTCTTTGTTTTGAGCTTGCTGCTTGCTATGTTAGATAGCCTTTTGCTTTCACTTAGGAAGGTACAGCCATCCTTTCTGTATTGCTTGTGATTTTATAGAGCTCCTGTGGCTCCTCCGTTACCTTTTCAGGCTGATTACTGCATGTACGTTTTTTAAATGAGGTATTCTTACCATTTTCTTACATTTACCTTTGCCTCACTTCCCTGCATCTTTATTATCAAGGATGGTATCAAGGAGTAAGACAAAATCTGTACATAGTTTTTAAATTCAGGTCTTTCATGGCTTGATGGAATTGCGTTAATGATGTTTCTGTTTCTTTATCCTCAATTTCATATAATTACTAGTATTTATTTTGTTTCCTGATGATACCTGAAAATGTACAGTAATAAAACAACCTAGTTATTATTTATCTGCTTTAATGACAAGGTCTCATTTGTGAGTGATACTAGTTAGTTCAGAACTCATTACACATACCGTAATATAAACACTACCAGTACTAATGGATGGTAAGATTATTAATTAAAGGATATCACTCTGCCAGGAAGATAACAAGAGGATGCTGTCAAATGTTCCTAAATCTTTTTGTGACAGGAAAGTAGAACAAAATTCCAGAGAATTAAAAGTTGAAAAAAATATTAGATGAAATATGTAGAAGCCTCATTGGTCCCTCTTAAAAGTTATTTGACTTAAGAAAAACTAGACAGACTTCAGCAAAAGGTCATTCAAGTTCCTTAGTGTTGTTTGAGAAGTTAATTAAGTAAAAAAGTCCAACAAAATGAATATGAGGGATATTTCTCTCTTTTTTTTAAATACCAAGACCTGCTCTTTGAAATAGTTTTATACATAGAGAGAAACATCATATGAGTACTGTTCTTTACAGGAATTATTTCTTTCTCTCTCTGGTTGAATGCAATATAACTGGAAAGTAAGGTGCAAAAACTATTACATAACTGTTAAGGAAATAGTCACATGCAAATTGGCCTTCACTCCAAGCTCCTTGGGAATGCTTCATTCCTGAGCTATACGAATAGGAGCTCACCTGGTGAAATGGATTTGTAGTTGTGCATTTCATTTGTTAATGGAGAATAGTTCATTTGGCTGGTATTTTTCTCCCATTATTAGAATGTAGGTATTTTGGTTACAGATTTTTGAGTTTAGGATACTTCAAGTGGTTTAATTTAAACCCTCAAAAATGTATCTTCAAGGCTTTTAAGTGCTTTCATGGCTCTCATCTCTGCATTTTCTGAATTCCTTTCATATTTTAAAGATAGAAGAGGGTTTAAGTAGCATGTTAACATTGTTTGCTCTATGAGACTGATGTGTTTGATATCCATTGTCTCTAAGTAGTGAGAAGTGGCTGTGTAGTGAACTGGCTCTATGGAAAACCAAATGCAAAAGAAAGTCCTTTAGGCCAAATTTGGTCAAGACAAGTAGTGACATTTAATGTCACTGAACAAAATCGTGCTTGATGAGGGCTCTCAGTTCCGTCCTCCATGTCTGGAAGTGCATATCTGGTTCTCTAAGCAAATGTTACTGACATCTGTTTGTGTGTGTGTGTGTGTGTGTTAGAACTCTCACCGCTCACATCCCAACCCTGTAATGTGCAATACTGAAGTTCATGTGTCTGTGATATTAGTTGTCTGATCAAAGGAATCTAATCAAGCGTTGTATTTCTGAGCTCTAAGAGCCTGAAAGAATTTCATATAGAGAGTGTTTCATTTCCTTTAAAGCAGAATGGTAGTATTTTTTTCCTTTTTAAATGGGCTAAATATACACATTTTAATTTTTTTCCCTCTCCTCCTCCTTCTGGTCTTACAACACATTTTACTTTGTTGCCCAAGTGCAGAAAACTTTGCCAGGAAGAAGGGTGAGCAATGCTTCTGTTTCCCATGACCCTCAACTCTAATGTTGTTCCAAGAGCTCACTACTTACAAATGCCTTGATAACTGCTTTCATTCCTTTCATCCCTCCCCCGCCATCCAGCACAGGCCAATGTGACTGATCCTCTTTTGAGCAGCTCTCGTCACAGAATCAGGGAATCTACTTAATGTAAAAATCATGGCACATAAAGGCATTTGAAGATATATTGCAAAAATTTTTACAGCTGAAGATCTGCATGATAATTGCTGCAGTGATTTATACTTGGTTTTCCTAGAAGCAGCTTCTTAAAGCTCCCTGTTCATACCAGAAATAACCCTATTTTTTATTTTTTCCCCTGGATACATATTTGGGTAGGGATGGTAGTGGGAAAATTGCATCTCATTTTACATCTACACAACACCGAACTTGCAGAACTGATCTTGTCCAAATTGTCAGAACTGTGTCTCCTTATGTATGTGTTACAGCATAGGCTTTAATTATTTTGTGAAATTTTATTATCATATATTGCTTAGTGTTCCTGTAAACAGGCACATGCATTTTTTTAATTTCTCTGGGTGCATTTTAGGATTAAGAACAGAGAAAAGTGTCTTTTAAAGTACTACTAAAAGATCATCTGATGTACCAATATCTTATGTTGCACTAAAAATCTGGGAATTCCCATGTTTTTTCTGACAACTCCCTAGTTGCCAGACAGGAAATCACTCTCTGCTTTTTCAACCTCTGGCAACATCTGCTCTTAGTTTCTCTATCCTCTTTTTTGTGGTGCTTCTCTGCCTGCTCACTGTCACTGGGATGTGCCAGGAGGAGTGAGAAATGAGGCAGCAAGCCTGATAAACCATCTTTCATTGAAA